>JZKD02S1785919.1:0-22649 GCA_000966675.3 Picea glauca | reverse complement strand
TTTTTTTAGTGTTAATTAATGTGTAAAATAAAAATGCAATATTTACAATTACTATTATTTACATTAACTAGTTATTTTTTATGTTTTAGATTGTTAGGTGAATTTATGTTACCCTTGTCAGATATTTGACCTTGCACATATCGAGATTTACATGCCATTATGAAAGACATTGGAATGGAGTATCAAAGTATAGATGCATGTCCTAATGATCATACTATATATTATGGACAACATGTGTTGAAAAAAAAATGCTCGGTATGTGGTATCAGTAGATATCGAACAGATCAAGTAACATAAATGGTGCCTCGAAAGGTTCTCCGACATATTCTCATAATTCCATGTTTGCAGCGATTGTTCAGGTGCCAAATCATAGTACAGTTTATGGATTACCATGCATGAAACAGAATTGAAAATGGCATTATTCGAATGCCTGCAGGTGGTTATGCATTTAAGGAAATTGCTGCAAAATGGCCATAATTTACATATGAACTTAGTAATGTTAGGATTTCATTGGAAGTTGATGATGTTAATCCATTTGGAGAGATTCAGTCTGTTAATTTACATATGAACTTCGTAATGTTAGGCTTTCATTGGAAGTTGATGATGTTAATCCATTTGGAGAGATTCAGTCTATTTACTCAGTGTGGCCTATTTTTTTAATCAACAATAACATTCCTCTTTGGATGTCAATAAATATGGAGCACATAATCTTGACAATGATTGTTCTAGGTATTTGTTTAATTAATGTTTTGAATGTAAATTTTTCATTTTTCTCTTTTTTTTCATAATATCTTTTATTTATTTATTTACGTGTATATACATACCATGGTATTAATTTCATGTAATTTCAAACAATTAGGTAAGTACCAAGTTAAATATATTAATGTGCATATCGGGCCTCTTATCGACGAGCTACTAAAGTTATGGGAGGGAATCACTATGTATGACATTTGTAAACCAATTGGGCACAAGAGATTTAAATTTTGTGGAATAATTTTATGGACAATTCATGATGCGTCGGGACTATCACATTTTTGTGGTATGTAACATTCCATATTGCACACTTGAATAGTATATAATTAATTGAATATATCATGCATGTTGTTTAAATAATTCTTTCATATATTAATAATTCACATTAATCCATATGTTGCAGGTATTCAAACAAAGGGTAAATTTGCATGTCCAATTTGTGGTCCTAAGATGAAATCTTGTCGGTCAAAATTTTTTGGAAAGGGGGTGTTTGATGAGTATAGACACTTCCTCTCTAAGAACCATATGTATTGTACTTCTGAAAAAAACATTTTCAATGGAAAACAAGAGACTGGACTAAAATCACAAATAATGGAATCTCGCCTATGGAATTTGGCATATGACATAATTAATCCTCAAGGTATGTTTATATATCATAAATGGAATCATGTTTTGAAATTTTATTTTAATTATTCAATTTTTTTTTACCACATTTGATAAATAGTGTTCTTATTTTTTTTATGCTTCATCAATGTCGTCGTCATGAAGGTAGTAACAATGGGCTTCCACGAGGAATAAAATGTTGTCCCACTCAATTCATGAGGTTGCCTTACTATGAGAATCTAAAAATATTTCATTTGTTTGATACAATGCATATAAGGAAGAATGTGACAAAAACATTATGGTGAATCATAGATGGTAAGAGGGTTAAAGAAAAAATTGTCAAGATTTGGAATGACATTCAGGAAGCCAATCATGCAATGCAAAGTGTGATCCGATAAAATAGTGATGGAGACCAAAATAACCTTCCATGGTTATTAACAGAGAAGAAAAGAAATGGTGTAAAAGAGGTCATTCAAAGAATTAAATTTCCCACAGGTTTTTGTTCAAACATAAAGATATCTTAACGAAGAAAGGTGAATTTGGTGGGGTTAAAACACATGAATGGAATACCTTCATTAAGGTAATTAATAATTTTAGTATTCATATTTATATATTGGTCGTATACATTTTTTGAGATTTTTATTTTTTTTCTCTAGTTTTGAAACAAATAACGATTCATTTTTATTGTTACAGTATGTTCTACCTCTATCTCTCCCAAATGAATTTGACAACAACGTCAAACAAGTTATATATGATCTTGGAAAATACATGAGGTAAGTAGCTGCAATATATATGCAAAATGTTTTTTCAATTTTTTGTCGTACTTAATGACATGTGTTTTACTTGTAATGTAATATGTATTATATTTTGTTGAAACATGTTATTTTCTTGTATCATGATCTGTAGATGGTTGTCATTGAAATAAATCCATAAAGATGATATAAAGTTTTGGAAGAGAGAAATTCCTTGGCTAATGTCTGAAATGCATAAGTATCTACCTCCAACATTTTTCAATTCACAAGAACACTACCTCATACACCAAGTTGCGGATATTGAAATGTGTGGACCTATACACACAAGGTCAATGTGGATGGTGGAGAAGCACTTGAAATCATTGAAGGATTTGGTTAGAAAAAGAGCACATCATGAGGGTTCTATGGTGGAGGGATATATGGTATATGAATGCATGGTGTATATTAGTCGGTATATTCTTAAATTAGCAGTGCAAGCTATGCATGCAGTGGATTGCATTTGGGATGTGAACTCCATCAAAAAAATTGAAGGGGAGTAGTTGTTGGGGAAAGCTGCAATGAAGAAAATGAGAGGTAATTAAATTGTGGATATTTGTAATAAATATAAATTTTCATTTTTTTTTATATGATCATACTCATTTAATATTTATTCTTTAATCATTTATTAATATTTTCCATGGTTATAACTAATATTTAATATTGGTGAATTGTGATTTTTTGATTGGTTAGTTGCTCAAGATTGGGATGCACTACATTTATACATTGCAAACAATCTTGATTGGATGAATGTATGGATTGATAGATGTAAAAAACATCATGGTGGTAGGTTATCATGGAAGGAGCTATCTGAATTGGTTAGAGAAGCTCGTCATAATGGATATTATGATTTTATGCAGAGGGAAATAGATTTAGCATATTGTTTGAAAGATGGAAAGGAAAGAAAATTTACCCATTTTATTCAATTATTTTATATTATATTAATGTGACTGTAGGTGTGTTTTTTTCATACTATACTTTCCAAGTTATATAAATTTGTTTATTATTAATTGACAATGCATATTTTACATGTATAACATATTGCAGTTGAAACACCACAAGTCTATGTGGTGCAATGGTTGTAAATTTTGCATCAAACAGTTGGATGAAACCATGAAAATTTTTGATAGTGGGATAGATGCAGTATTCCAGGTCACTAATGTTTCCTCTAGGAGTGATAGATGTCCTCGAGAATCTAAAAATAGATACTATCACTATGGGTTTTTGAATGATATAATTGAGTGTGACTTTAATTCCTTCAAATTAGTTTTGTTCGATGTCAAATGGTATAGGTTACGAATGCATGAACATGATGAGGAAATATCTTTTATTCAACATGCCAATCGATTTTTGATGATTAAAACAACGGTTTTTGAAAAAGAAAATGACCACTATGTTTTTCCAAGTCATTGTGAACAAGTCTTTCAAGTCTTTTAACAAAGGTTCCAGATAAGAGGGATTGGTCATTTCTTGTTAGATATGATCCAAGAGGAAGGACGGTAAAGTATATTTGAAATGAAGAAGATGATATTGAATAAGAAGTCTTGGCACAAGGGCAGACCCAGGGTTCAACGCTTCGACAATGCACCAACAAAACCCTAACTACCGACCCTTTTGGAAACACCTATGAAGCAGGTGAAGTCTCACCTGAGGTAGAGGCAGGGGGGGTTACATGACTTAGGTGTCTATAACCAAGATGGTACACAGATCTGTGATTACAACACTTCGCAGAGTACTTAGGAACATCATTCATTAATACATCAGCCTTATTCACATCGCATATCAAACCTTAAGTAAAGTTTGATGCAGTAATACTAAATATTAAGCACTCTAACCATCTAGCACATATCACTGAATCATATCTAGCATTCACCAATAAATCACTAAGAATCCATAGATCTATCTAACATTCATAACATTAAATGCACTAAATAGATTCAAAGCATGAACATCATATCACAAAGAAACTCATCAACACAAGATTTGCGTGGTTCACCCCAGTGTGGGGCTACATCCACCAATTGCTTCTTCTTCTATTATTCTACTTCAATCTCTTGCATTAATATACTCCTGTGCACTAAGCCACAGAGCCAAGATTTGCACTAGACAAGTGATCTGTGCACTAAGCACCAGATCCACCTTCCCAAAATCAAATCGAGTCACAGAGCCAACTCACATAGAGAATTACATATATAGTTTGTTGCACGAAGCAACTTAGAGCCACTTTCACTTACCTAAATACACATCACTTGTCTCTTTCAATTAGCCCATCACTACATTTCTTGCACTAAGCACACTTCGCTACCTCTACATTACATTACTTCCTATTTATACTTTTACATCCATTACAAAAATGCCTAATCATGGGTAAACCCATGGGTCGACATCCCAAAACCCTAATACAAAAGCCCTAGTGAACCCCTTGCTAGGTCCACAAAATAAGTGAGATATCATGATCTCAGCTCTGCCTGGGCGCTCCATATTCGATCAGCCTGTCGAAGTCCAAAAGTGGTCAAACCCGACCAATGTTTCCTCAAAACTTCGTCAAGGGCCAACAGGCCCCCAACACTCACATGTGACTCGTTCTGATTCACTCAGATCTGGTAAACACTGCTTCAAAGGCCTTGAGCTTAGCTTGAGCTACCTCAACCTGCTGCTTCGGCTAAACCTCTTGCTCAATGAGCTACTAGATTACTTTCTCAATAACAACCCCTTCCAGGCATTGTTCCACTGTCGTAACCACTTGGTCCAGGTATGAGCCTTATCCTTTGATCTCTTCAAACACCGTGTAGACTTCAACCTGCACCGATTTTAGCCTCTATGTGACCTCCATGATTCTTCCCTAGATGGCAGTAATATGTTGTTGGGGTGCGCATTGTTCTTTTGATCTCTTCATTCTTTTGACCGCAATGAGCGACTTCATCTGTGCTTGAACTATCAGTGATTTTTTTTTCAACTCTTATGTCTGCACTTCCAACTTCCTAAGCTCTAGATATTCCACGAGGCATTCGTAATTCAACACACTTATGTTGCTTAACTTCTTGCATTTCGAGGCAAGGGCCCTAATCCTTCCTACTGTGCTCTTAGTGGTTTCTTCCCTTTTCTCGTGAACTTCCTGTGGAGTGCTTGGTACTTCTTGGATCTCCAAATCTGTTACCCTAGCTTGAAGTTGTTGAATGGCCTCAGTGAGCTTCATCACTTGTACTTCAACTGCCTCGTGTTCCTCCTGTGTCGAGCCTGGCATAGAGCGAAGTGATTTTCTCACCACTTTTTTGAATGCAGTCTTCTCTATGAGTAATTTTTCCTTTTCCTTGTGTATCTTCACCTTGTATCCCTCGAGCATTGCCTGAAACTCATCCTTTTCATTTTCGTAAGTGGTCACATAGTACCACGCAAATCATAGTTTCTCCAAGATCTCTTCTTTCTCTTTCTTTGGGGATTCTGTAGCCTATTCCTTTTCTTCTTGAACTTTCTGGAGCCAAGCCTCTATTGCATCTGCCAGTCTTCAAAGTTGGGTTGGCTCATCCACCAACTATATGGTTTCTAATGATGAAGGTGCAGTAGGAACTGCATGGCTCAATTGAATGGCTTGTTGTATTTCCTTCAGTTCCTTCTCAACTCTTGCGTACATCTCTTCTTACTTTATGCCATATCTCTGAAATAGGTCCTCGAACGTATTCTCCATTGCTTCGTAAACTAGGCCGATGTCAACCTCTGTGAGTGTGGCCTCCATATAGGGCTTGCTGGCACAGGTTTTCTTTCTAGCCAAGGTTTTCTGTGGAGAAACCTTCCTCTTTGTCGATGCTTGTATCTCGGTAGGGGGATCCTTTGGCAGTGTAGCTTCACCTTCTCCTTGATTTTCTCCTTCTTCTCGATTTACTTCATCTCCTTCTCCTCCTGCAGGTGAACTAGGTCCACTTTCTTTTGAGGCACTTTCTTCCTCATCAGACTATACATACTTGACTTCCTCCTTTTTATTCTTCTTCTTCGAACTTGTCTGTCTAATGTGCTCGACCCGAGTGACCAAGGGGATTTCTATGATATCAGGTTCAAAGAGTTCTTCATCATCAACTGGTAAGTGGAACTCTACCAGCCACTTCTTTGTGATCTCCTCCATTTCTTCATCGGTCAGCTTGTAATAGGACTGCAATTCCTCCTTTCTCTCATCCTTGCACATAGTGATATATATAAAATGTTGATATGCACAGAACTTAGATAATGGTCTGTACTAGTGCAAGGTTCGTAGTGTCATGCGAGGGAACGATTCAATGGAAACCTTCAATTGCTAATAGGAGGCGTAGAATACTGTGTTCGATTGCCACTTCTTGGACATGTCATTCATGTACCATAAGGTGGAGAAACTCGTAGTCAATGGCTCTGAAAGTTAAATCTTCGAGAAAGTATCTCCTTCTAGCATTTTCTAAGCGAAAAATGTGATCAACACCAGCAACCACCTAAAATGGAGCTCATACCCTTAATACTACACTCCATGATAGTTTTTCTTGAGCTCATTGACGAGGTATCTCGCCCAATTCATTTTCATCCCCTCCATGCATTTTCCTACGAGCTCCACCACAAACTTGGTGACCTGCATGGGGTGGTTCTTTCTGACAAGCTTCCAAACTATAAGTTGGCAAGATAGGCACATTGTGCCATTCTGGATAGAAGATACATTGTAGCCTCGTTTCCCCTTCTCAACTTTGTCGTAGGCCTCCTTAATGAGTTGTGCCAAGGAGCGGTACAAATCCTTCTCTGGTAGAACTATTTAAAGTCGGGTCCATGCATGCCTAGTCCTGTGATCAGGTGGATTAGCGCCAGATCCACAATAATGCACCTGTCGAACCATAGGTATCCTCCATGATAGCATGACAAGAGGAGTTTAACATAAGCATTAACCTCCTGGTGTCGACTAAAATGAGGGATAGTCATGATGTTCAATATAGTGGACTATGCGAGCTCCTTTATCCAAGGATGGGAGACTATGTGAGCCTTCTTCCTAGTCATTTTCATCAGGTATCTATGCGGTGCGAGCATCGCGTAGTTATTTCTGTCTCCGAGGTTGAAATCACTTTTCTTTAAGGATGGGATGTAGCCCAACTGGCTTCCAACTACGCGTATCCCCTTTGGGATGTACACGGTGATCAATGTGTACTTGAAGTCCTATGGAATTCTATCACAGTTGACCATGCCAGCCAAATGTGGGATATAATCTAAAAATATCGACGGGATCTACTTTGCCTTAGCCAGATCGTCGCGATGCTTACTTCGCTTCTCAGTCGCGGGGTTAGCATAGATAGATATTTGTGCAATCAAAGGGGACACCTGCAATCCCCTGGTCGATGATGCTTGAACACCTTAAGACATACCTCTATCAGCCATATACTTCCTAACAACCTCCTCAATGGACTTCTCTAACTCAGCCTACAAGTCCGACATTTTTTCTTTTAAATGGATAGGTCGAGGTAGGTGAATGGATAGATGGGGTAAGAAAATAGATGGTGATGTCTAATTTCTGAAATCACATCTCAACACAAAATCATTTCTTTTTTAGCAGCATTAATCATAGATGGAGAAAAACTAGTCCTGACGCAATGTTGGACATGTTAAATAAGCGAGTGTCGTAACAGATTCTTCCAACGGGAAGGACTTCTTCCATCAATGTGAATTCATCCATTATGGCATGGTCTCAACATCCCAAACATGGTATATTCTTCCATAAATGTGTTTCCTTTCCATTCAGAGCATCATTCTAACAATTGGGGCGTCTTCAACAGTCATATAGCTTTGTTGAGGCAAAGTCCCATTCTGTGTGGTTCTGTTGTTCCGACGAGGTTTAAATTCTACAAAACTGCCTCCTGCGAAGTCTTCTCTATAACTTCTTGTAGCTTTTATAACTTTTATTTCTTCCTACTGAGCCTCCTTGCCTTCTTTCCTATGATCTGAGTCTCTCTAACTGTTTCTAGATTTCTCTTCCCATTCTTATACTTATTTTCTCCTATCATAGTGACTTCATGCTGCTACTATTCTCTCAAAGGGTTCAAAGGTAATACCTCTTTTCTTATTAACTCCAGGGTGGGTATTCTTCTCTCTTTCATGGACAGATCATTAAAATTGTCTTGCGTTCTTTCAACCTCGACAACTAATTCTCTTGCATCCTACTACTTCAACTCAACTTCTCGTTCTTCCATTAGTCGATCTATTCTTCTAGCTACAAAATCCCTTAGTTCTTTCTTTTTCTTCTCTGTAGCTTCTTCCTATGCTTTCCTTTTGATCTGATCCTTATCGATCCAAGTCTTTCCTAACAAAAGTGGGAAAGGGGCATTTTTCTCAACAAACATAATAACTTCAAATTATTCCTTTGTCATTGTTCCATGGACGATAACAGACACTAGTCACTCTTCCACAAAGGGTTATCATCATTCCCTTAAATAAACCTATTCTTCCCAATGAAGGTACCACAATAGGCTTTTCCAAATTTTCCCAAGTGCTTTCTGGTATAATATTCACTTGTATTTCCTCATCCAAGGTACAGTCTATGTCAAAGCCTCCTATTCTTGTATCTATGTGTTGTTTTTCTTTCAAGATCTCTGATAAACTGACATCTTTGCGATCATTCATTGCTTATTTGAACTGTACTAACATAGTCTAATATTTCTTTGATTCTTTCTCTTGATGATATTCTAACATTCTCTGATTCTCTTGACTCATGTTCATTTGTTCAACTTTATCAATTTCTTGGACAATCCTTAACTTCATGACCAACATTTTTACAACAAAGACAAATAGGACCTACACCAAGGAATTCCTTAGCAAGATTTCCCGGTCTTCTGCAGTTATAACATAGTGTCAATCCTCTGTTTCTCTTACATGTTCCCCAAATTTTCTTATACTGTGCACTAGGATCACAATGTTGGACTTGCAATGTGCAAAAAAACTTTCTAGGTGTCTGGATCCACTTATTAGTCTAAAAACTCTTTCTATGCATAGGAATAACATATCTTTCTCTATTTCTATCAATTTTATTCATATCAACTCTTTCTTCTAACTGTACCCTAACTTTCAGACTAGGACAAAATCTATCAAACATACCTAGATCCATTCTTTCGAAACAAAATGTTTCTATTTACTTACTCTTATTAAACACAAAGCTTTAAGATCTTACCTCCTTTCTTCAAATCATATCTCTTTCTTAGCACAAGGTTTCACAAGTCAAGTAGAGTACTGTGCACTACAACAACAGATCTATGCACAAAGATTCTCTTTTCTTTTACTTCAATTCCCAGCAATCACAATTTCAGGTCCCAGCAACAGAACCATTTTTTGGCATAGGGGCAGACCCAGAGTTCAATGCTTTGACAACGCACCAACAAAACCCTAACTATCGGCCCTTTCAGCAACATCTGCGAAGTAGGTGAGGTCTCACCCAAGGTAGAGGTAGGGGAGGTTATAGGACTCAGATGTCTATAACCAAGCTGGGACATAGATATGTGATTAAAACACTTCGCAAAGTACTTAGGAACAAGATTCATTAATATATCAACCTTTTTCACATCGCAGATCAAACCCTAAGTACAGTTCACCACAGTAATACTAAATATTAAGCACTCTAACCATTTAGCACATAGCACTAAATAAAATATAGCATTCACCAATAATGCACTAAGCATCCATATATCTATCTAACATTCATAACATTCAATGCACTAAATATATTCAAAGCATGAACATCATAGCACAAAGCAACTCATAAACACAATATTTACGTGGTTCACCCTAGTGTGGGGCTACATCCACCAACTTTTTCTTCTTCTATTATTATGCTTCATCTCTTACATTTATTTTCCCCTGTACATTAAGCCACTGAGCCAAGCTTCGCACTGGATAGGTGATCTGTGCACTAAGAACCAGATCCACCTTCCCAAAATCAGATCGAGGCACAACGCCAACTCACACAGAGCATTACATGTATAGTTTGTTGCACGAAGCAACTCAGATCCACTTGCACTTAGATACATACACATCACTTGTCTCTTGCACTTAGCCCATCACTACATTTCTTGCACTAAGCACACTTCACTACTTCTACATTACATTCCTTCCTATTTATACTTTTACATCCCTTACAAAAAGGCCTAAGCATGGGTAAACCCATGGGTCGACATCCCAAAACCCTAATACAAAAACCCTAGTGAACCCCTTGTTGGGTCCAAAAAATAAGTGAGATCTCGTGATCTCAGCTCCACCTAGGCACTCCATCTTTGACTAGCATGTCGAAGTCCAAAAGTGGTCAAACCCNCCAACACTCACGTGTGACTCATTCTGATTCACTCAAATCTGGTAAACACTGCTTCAAAGACCTTGAGCTTAGCTTGAGCTACCTCAACCTGCTGCTTCGGCTAAACCTCTTGCTCAATGCGCTACTATATTACTTTCTCAATAACAACCCCTTCCAGGCATTGTTCCACTGTCGTAACCACTTGGTCCAGCTATGAGCCTTATCCTTTGATCTCTTCAAACACCGTGTAGACTTCAACCTGCACCGATTTTAGCCTCTATGTGACCTCCATGATTCTTCCCTGGATGGCAGTAATATGTTGTTGGGGTGAGCATTGTTCTTTTGATCTCTTCATTCTCTTGACCGCAATGAGCGAATTCATCTGTGCTTGAACTATCAGTGCTTGTTTTTTCACCTTTTATGTCTGCACTTCCAACTTCCTAAGCTCTAGATATTCCATGAGGCATTCGTAATTCAACACACTTATGTTTCTTAACTTCTTGCATTTCGAGGCAAGGGCCCTAATCCTTCCTACTGTGATCTTAGTGGTTTCTTCCCTTTTCTCGTGAACTTCCTGTGGAGTGCTTGGTACTTCTTGGATATCCAAATCTGTTACCCTAGCTTGAAGTTGTTGAATGGCCTCAGTGAGCTTCATCACTTGTACTTCAACTGCCTCGTGTTCCTCCTGTGTCGAGCCTGGCATAGAGCGAAGTGATTTTCTCACCACTTTTTTGAATGCAGTCTTCTCTATGAGTAATTTTTCCTTTTCCTTGTGTATCTTCACCTTGTATCCCTCGAGCATTGCCTGAAACTCATCCTTTTCATTTTCGTAAGTGGTCACATAGTACCACGCAAATCATAGTTTCTCCAAGATCTCTTCTTTCTCTTTCTTTGGGGATTCTGTAGCCTATTCCTTTTCTTCTTGAACTTTCTGGAGCCAAGCCTCTATTGCATCTGCCAGTCTTCAAAGTTGGGTTGGCTCATCCACCAACTATATGGTTTCTAATGATGAAGGTGCAGTAGGAACTGCATGGCTCAATTGAATGGCTTGTTGTATTTCCTTCAGTTCCTTCTCAACTCTTGCGTACATCTCTTCTTACTTTATGCCATATCTCTGAAATAGGTCCTCGAACGTATTCTCCATTGCTTCGTAAACTAGGCCGATGTCAACCTCTGTGAGTGTGGCCTCCATATAGGGCTTGCTGGCACAGGTTTTCTTTCTAGCCAAGGTTTTCTGTGGAGAAACCTTCCTCTTTGTCGATGCTTGTATCTCGGTAGGGGGATCCTTTGGCAGTGTAGCTTCACCTTCTCCTTGATTTTCTCCTTCTTCTCGATTTACTTCATCTCCTTCTCCTCCTGCAGGTGAACTAGGTCCACTTTCTTTTGAGGCACTTTCTTCCTCATCAGACTATACATACTTGACTTCCTCCTTTTTATTCTTCTTCTTCGAACTTGTCTGTCTAATGTGCTCGACCCGAGTGACCAAGGGGATTTCTATGATATCAGGTTCAAAGAGTTCTTCATCATCAACTGGTAAGTGGAACTCTACCAGCCACTTCTTTGTGATCTCCTCCATTTCTTCATCGGTCAGCTTGTAATAGGACTGCAATTCCTCCTTTCTCTCATCCTTGCACATAGTGATATATATAAAATGTTGATATGCACAGAACTTAGATAATGGTCTGTACTAGTGCAAGGTTCGTAGTGTCATGCGAGGGAACGATTCAATGGAAACCTTCAATTGCTAATAGGAGGCGTAGAATACTGTGTTCGATTGCCACTTCTTGGACATGTCATTCATGTACCATAAGGTGGAGAAACTCGTAGTCAATGGCTCTGAAAGTTAAATCTTCGAGAAAGTATCTCCTTCTAGCATTTTCTAAGCGAAAAATGTGATCAACACCAGCAACCACCTAAAATGGAGCTCATACCCTTAATACTACACTCCATGATAGTTTTTCTTGAGCTCATTGACGAGGTATCTCGCCCAATTCATTTTCATCCCCTCCATGCATTTTCCTACGAGCTCCACCACAAACTTGGTGACCTGCATGGGGTGGTTCTTTCTGACAAGCTTCCAAACTATAAGTTGGCAAGATAGGCACATTGTGCCATTCTGGATAGAAGATACATTGTAGCCTCGTTTCCCCTTCTCAACTTTGTCGTAGGCCTCCTTAATGAGTTGTGCCAAGGAGCGGTACAAATCCTTCTCTGGTAGAACTATTTAAAGTCGGGTCCATGCATGCCTAGTCCTGTGATCAGGTGGATTAGCGCCAGATCCACAATAATGCACCTGTCGAACCATAGGTATCCTCCATGATAGCATGACAAGAGGAGTTTAACATAAGCATTAACCTCCTGGTGTCGACTAAAATGAGGGATAGTCATGATGTTCAATATAGTGGACTATGCGAGCTCCTTTATCCAAGGATGGGAGACTATGTGAGCCTTCTTCCTAGTCATTTTCATCAGGTATCTATGCGGTGCGAGCATCGCGTAGTTATTTCTGTCTCCGAGGTTGAAATCACTTTTCTTTAAGGATGGGATGTAGCCCAACTGGCTTCCAACTACGCGTATCCCCTTTGGGATGTACACGGTGATCAATGTGTACTTGAAGTCCTATGGAATTCTATCACAGTTGACCATGCCAGCCAAATGTGGGATATAATCTAAAAATATCGACGGGATCTACTTTGCCTTAGCCAGATCGTCGCGATGCTTACTTCGCTTCTCAGTCGCGGGGTTAGCATAGATAGATATTTGTGCAATCAAAGGGGACACCTGCAATCCCCTGGTCGATGATGCTTGAACACCTTAAGACATACCTCTATCAGCCATATACTTCCTAACAACCTCCTCAATGGACTTCTCTAACTCAGCCTACAAGTCCGACATTTTTTCTTTTAAATGGATAGGTCGAGGTAGGTGAATGGATAGATGGGGTAAGAAAATAGATGGTGATGTCTAATTTCTGAAATCACATCTCAACACAAAATCATTTCTTTTTTAGCAGCATTAATCATAGATGGAGAAAAACTAGTCCTGACGCAATGTTGGACATGTTAAATAAGCGAGTGTCGTAACAGATTCTTCCAACGGGAAGGACTTCTTCCATCAATGTGAATTCATCCATTATGGCATGGTCTCAACATCCCAAACATGGTATATTCTTCCATAAATGTGTTTCCTTTCCATTCAGAGCATCATTCTAACAATTGGGGCGTCTTCAACAGTCATATAGCTTTGTTGAGGCAAAGTCCCATTCTGTGTGGTTCTGTTGTTCCGACGAGGTTTAAATTCTACAAAACTGCCTCCTGCGAAGTCTTCTCTATAACTTCTTGTAGCTTTTATAACTTTTATTTCTTCCTACTGAGCCTCCTTGCCTTCTTTCCTATGATCTGAGTCTCTCTAACTGTTTCTAGATTTCTCTTCCCATTCTTATACTTATTTTCTCCTATCATAGTGACTTCATGCTGCTACTATTCTCTCAAAGGGTTCAAAGGTAATACCTCTTTTCTTATTAACTCCAGGGTGGGTATTCTTCTCTCTTTCATGGACAGATCATTAAAATTGTCTTGCGTTCTTTCAACCTCGACAACTAATTCTCTTGCATCCTACTACTTCAACTCAACTTCTCGTTCTTCCATTAGTCGATCTATTCTTCTAGCTACAAAATCCCTTAGTTCTTTCTTTTTCTTCTCTGTAGCTTCTTCCTATGCTTTCCTTTTGATCTGATCCTTATCGATCCAAGTCTTTCCTAACAAAAGTGGGAAAGGGGCATTTTTCTCAACAAACATAATAACTTCAAATTATTCCTTTGTCATTGTTCCATGGACGATAACAGACACTAGTCACTCTTCCACAAAGGGTTATCATCATTCCCTTAAATAAACCTATTCTTCCCAATGAAGGTACCACAATAGGCTTTTCCAAATTTTCCCAAGTGCTTTCTGGTATAATATTCACTTGTATTTCCTCATCCAAGGTACAGTCTATGTCAAAGCCTCCTATTCTTGTATCTATGTGTTGTTTTTCTTTCAAGATCTCTGATAAACTGACATCTTTGCGATCATTCATTGCTTATTTGAACTGTACTAACATAGTCTAATATTTCTTTGATTCTTTCTCTTGATGATATTCTAACATTCTCTGATTCTCTTGACTCATGTTCATTTGTTCAACTTTATCAATTTCTTGGACAATCCTTAACTTCATGACCAACATTTTTACAACAAAGACAAATAGGACCTACACCAAGGAATTCCTTAGCAAGATTTCCCGGTCTTCTGCAGTTATAACATAGTGTCAATCCTCTGTTTCTCTTACATGTTCCCCAAATTTTCTTATACTGTGCACTAGGATCACAATGTTGGACTTGCAATGTGCAAAAAAACTTTCTAGGTGTCTGGATCCACTTATTAGTCTAAAAACTCTTTCTATGCATAGGAATAACATATCTTTCTCTATTTCTATCAATTTTATTCATATCAACTCTTTCTTCTAACTGTACCCTAACTTTCAGACTAGGACAAAATCTATCAAACATACCTAGATCCATTCTTTCGAAACAAAATGTTTCTATTTACTTACTCTTATTAAACACAAAGCTTTAAGATCTTACCTCCTTTCTTCAAATCATATCTCTTTCTTAGCACAAGGTTTCACAAGTCAAGTAGAGTACTGTGCACTACAACAACAGATCTATGCACAAAGATTCTCTTTTCTTTTACTTCAATTCCCAGCAATCACAATTTCAGGTCCCAGCAACAGAACCATTTTTTGGCATAGGGGCAGACCCAGAGTTCAATGCTTTGACAACGCACCAACAAAACCCTAACTATCGGCCCTTTCAGCAACATCTGCGAAGTAGGTGAGGTCTCACCCAAGGTAGAGGTAGGGGAGGTTATAGGACTCAGATGTCTATAACCAAGCTGGGACATAGATATGTGATTAAAACACTTCGCAAAGTACTTAGGAACAAGATTCATTAATATATCAACCTTTTTCACATCGCAGATCAAACCCTAAGTACAGTTCACCACAGTAATACTAAATATTAAGCACTCTAACCATTTAGCACATAGCACTAAATAAAATATAGCATTCACCAATAATGCACTAAGCATCCATATATCTATCTAACATTCATAACATTCAATGCACTAAATATATTCAAAGCATGAACATCATAGCACAAAGCAACTCATAAACACAATATTTACGTGGTTCACCCTAGTGTGGGGCTACATCCACCAACTTTTTCTTCTTCTATTATTATGCTTCATCTCTTACATTTATTTTCCCCTGTACATTAAGCCACTGAGCCAAGCTTCGCACTGGATAGGTGATCTGTGCACTAAGAACCAGATCCACCTTCCCAAAATCAGATCGAGGCACAACGCCAACTCACACAGAGCATTACATGTATAGTTTGTTGCACGAAGCAACTCAGATCCACTTGCACTTAGATACATACACATCACTTGTCTCTTGCACTTAGCCCATCACTACATTTCTTGCACTAAGCACACTTCACTACTTCTACATTACATTCCTTCCTATTTATACTTTTACATCCCTTACAAAAAGGCCTAAGCATGGGTAAACCCATGGGTCGACATCCCAAAACCCTAATACAAAAACCCTAGTGAACCCCTTGTTGGGTCCAAAAAATAAGTGAGATCTCGTGATCTCAGCTCCACCTAGGCACTCCATCTTTGACTAGCATGTCGAAGTCCAAAAGTGGTCAAACCCGACCAATGTTTTCTCAAAACTTGGTCTAATGCCAACAAGAAGATGATGTAGAGCTAGAGCAGGAAGAATATGGGTCAACATATGAAAAATATGGAGAATATGAACAAGGCGTAGGAGACAATGGGCCAGTTCTTGATGATGATATCAATGATGATATGCTCGAAAATGACATTAATGATGATGATGATATCATCAATCCTTTCAACATTGTTTTTGAACTAGATGTTGATACAAATGTTGAGTTGGATGATCAAGAAGAAGATATAGAAGAAGGATGATACAAATTTTTCATTGGATGAGGTACGTAACTAGATATTTTAATTTGTATGAATTATTCTCTTTAAAAAAATTTTTATGTGGGTTAATTACATGTTTTTAAGTTTTATTTCATTTTTTGATATCCTATGCTACATGTTGTTAATTGTTGTTGTAATCAATATTAATAATTGAATACTTATAGGAGGTTTGTTCGAGAAAAGTTCCAATTGTTTTACAATTGATCAAAAAATATTTACAAACCAAATTAACATATAAACCAAACTAAACTAAATTAACCTATAAACTAAAATAATTTAACGTTGAAATTTTCTCAAATGTTTCCTGTAGTCATTGAAATTTGACATGCTTGCACTAGATCCGTGCCTTGACGGTATGGGAGGGTTTCAAGACTCAAATATTAATCATATTATACCCACATAAGAGAATGATTTGTAACTAGGTGGCCAATAAGTGAAATATGCTCAATGGCTTATATGAGAGAAAAAATCAAATATGAGATCAAATAACTGACGAAGCTTGTGCGATTTTTTGAGTACTTGTATATCAAGCATTAACGTGCTTTGACAAACTTGTGATATAGTCCATAAATATTTATCAAGGTTAGGTCATGAAAAGGGGTCAAAGAAGACATGGGCGTGTGATAACTAAGAAGGAAACGGTGACCAAAGAGAAGACCAATTAGATATAGGAACATGACCAGTTTTGATTACTAGAATAAGTGTTGATTATCATCGATCCTGCAAAGTAACCAGTTAATGGGGCCAACATTGAAATTTTCTCAAACTTTCCCTATAGTCATTGAAATTTAACATGGTTGCACTAGATGCATTCCTTGACGATATGGGAGGGTTTCAAGACTCAAAGATTACTCATATTATACCCACATAAGCGAATGGTTTGTAACTGGGTGGCCAATAAGTGGAATATGATTAATAGCTTAGGTGAGAGAAAAAATCAAAGATAAGATCAAATAATCGACGAAGCTTGCGCAATTTTTTGAGTACTTGTCTATCAAACATTAATGTGTCTTGACAAAATTGTGATATAGTCCATAAATATTTATCAAGGTTAGGTCATGAAAATGGGTCGAAGAAGACATGGGCGTGTGAGAACTAAGAAGGAAAAGGTGACCAAATAGAAGACAAATTAGATATAGGCACATGACCAGTGTTGATTACTAGAATAAGTGTTGATTCTCGTCAATCTCATAAAGTGACCAATTAATGGGGCCACCGTTGAAATTTTCTCAAACGTTTCCTATAGTCATTGAAATTTGACATGGTTTCACTAGATGCATGACTTGATGGTATGGGAGAGTTTCAAGACTCAAAGATTACTCATATTATACCCACGTAAGCGAATGGTCTGTAACTGGGTGGCCAATAAGTGGAATATTGTCAATAGCTTAGATGAGAAAAAAAATCAAAGATAAGATCAAACAATAGACGAAGCTTGTGCAATTTTCAAGTACTTGTCTATCGAGGATTAATGTGTTTTGAAAAACTTGTGATACAGTCCATAAATATTTATCAAGGTTAGGTCATGAAAATGGGTCAAAGAAAACATGGGCGTGTGATAAATGAGATGGAAAAGGTGACCAAAGAGAAGACCAATTATATATAGTCACATAAATAGTGTTGATTACAAGAATAAGTGTTTATTCTCATCAACCCCGCAAAATGACCAGTTAATGGGGTCAACGTTGAAATTTTCTCAAACTTTTCATGTAGTCATTGAAATTTGACATGGTTTCACTAGATGCATGCCTTTATGGTATGGGAGGGTCTCAAGACTAAAAGATTACTCATATTATACCCACATAAGAGAATGGTGTGTAACTAGGTGGCAAATAAGTGGAATATTATCAATAGCTTATATGAGATAAAAAATCAAAGATAATATCAAATAATCGATGAAGCTTGTGCACTTTTTCAAGTAACTGTTTATTGAGCATTAATGTGTTTTGAAAAACTTGTGATATAGTCCTATTTATCGAGTTTGGGTCATGAAAAGGGGCTAAAGAAGACATGGTCGTGTGAGAACTGAGAAGGAAAAGGTGACCAAAGATAAGATTAGATATAGGCACGTGACCAGTGTTGATTACTATAATAAGTGTTGATTCTCC
This sequence comes from Picea glauca, assembly GCA_000966675.3. Classification (NCBI taxonomy): domain Eukaryota; kingdom Viridiplantae; phylum Streptophyta; class Pinopsida; order Pinales; family Pinaceae; genus Picea; species Picea glauca. Next base: position 4,072 of record JZKD02S1785919.1, on the reverse strand, counting down.
TCGACCCCACAAAGTGACCAGCTAATGGGGCCAACGTTGAAATTTTTTCAAACTTTTTTTGTAGTCATTGAAATTTGACATGGTTTCGCTAGATGCATGCCTTGATGGTATGGAGGGTTTCAAGACTCAAATATTACTCATATTATACCCACATAAGAGAATGGTCTATAACTGGGTGGCCAATAAGTGGAATATGGTCAATAGCTTAGATGAGAGAAAAAATCAAAGATAAGTTCAAATAATTGATGAAGCTTGTGCAATTTTTTGAGTTCTTGTCTATCAAAAATTAATGTGTTTTGACAAACTTGTGATATAGTCCATAAATATTTATCGAGGTTAGGTCATGAAAAGTGGTCAAATAAGACATGGGAATGTGAGAACTGAGAAGAAAAAGGTGACCAAAGAGAAAACCAATTAGATATAGGCACATGACCAGTGTTGATTACTAGAATAAGTGTTGATTCTCGTCAACCCCACAAAGTGACCAGTTAATGGGGCCAACGTTGAAATTATCTCAAACGTTTCCTGTAGTCATTGAAATTTGACATGGTTTCAATAGATGCATGCCTTGATGGTATGGGAGGGTTTCAAGACTCAAATATTACTCATATTTTTCCCACATAAGAGAATGGTCTGTAACTAGGTGGCCAATAAGTGGAATATGATCAAGATCTTAGATCAAAGAAAAAATCAAATATAAGATCAAATAACCGATGAATCTTGTGCAATTTTTAGAGTACTTGTCTATCGAGCATTAATGTGTTTTGAAAAAATTGTGATATAGTCCATAAATATTTATCGAGGCTAGGTCATGAAAAGGGTTTAAAGAAGACATGGGCGTGTGAGAACTAAGAAGGAAAAAGTGACCAAAGAGAATATGAATTAGATATAGGCACATGAACAATGTTAATTCTCGTCGACCCCGCAAAGTGACCAGTTAATGGGGCCAACGTTGAAAGTTTCTCAAACTTTTTTTGTAGTCATTGAAATTTGAAATGGTTGCACTAGATGCATGCCTTGACGATATGGGAGGGTTTCAAGACTCAAATATTACTCATATTATACCCACATAACAAAATGGTCTATAACTGTGTGGCCAATAAGTGGAATATGCTCAATATCTTAGATGAGAGCAAAAAACAAAGATAAGATCAAATAATCAATGAAGCTTATGCAATTTTTAGAGTACTTGTCTAATGAGCATTAATGTATTTTGACAAACTTGTGATATAGTCCATAAATATTTATCGAGGTTAGGTCATGAAAAGGGGTCAAAGAAGACATGGACATGTGATAACTAAGAAGGAAAAGGTGACCAAAGAGATGACCAATTAGATATAGGCACATGACCAATGTTGATTACTAGAATAAGTGTTGATTCTCATCAACCCTGTAAAGTTACCAGTCAATGGGACAAACGTTGAAATTCTCTCAAGTGTTTCCTGTAGTCATTGAAATTTGGCATGGTTTCACTAGATGCATGCCTTGACAGTATGGGAGGGTTTCAAGACTCAAATATTAGTCATATTATACCCACATAAGAGAATTATTTGTAACTGGGTGGCCAATAAGTGGAATATGTTCAATAGATTGTATGAGATAAAAAATCAAAGATAAGATCAAATAACCGACGAAGCTCATGTAATTTGTTATCACCATAAAAATTTCTATGGGAAATATAGTTTTCAAAACTTAGCAAGGTGTTAAACTGATGTGGAGGAGTGAAAAACTGGAGGATAGGGCCAATTCTAAAGGGAGGAGGCTAAATCTAGCGATAGTGTGGAGTTGATGGGACCCGACAAGTCAGAGATCGCGGGCAGTACAGATCAACGGTCGAGGATTGTTTAGGGGGGAGAACTTGCATGGAGGATAATTCTTGAAAGCGGGCCAAAAGGTAAACCATGGTTTTACCCTATGGTCCACATGGCGCCACTGGGTGCATTTAGGGGCGATAAGAGGGTTTCCCCAAAACACTCTCCCTTGCCCCTAAAATTAGGAAAGTATATAAAGGGGGTGCTTGTCGTTATTTTATTATTATTGAAATAATGGAACGTTGAAAGTTGGTGTGACCACTCCATTCAAACTGAATCTCAACAGCATGCCAAGCTCACGCTTTTTCCTATCATTTACAGGTATTTTCCATCGCTACCATGGACCCTGTCATTATGTTAGTAGTAGAGAAATACCCCATGTCAAACTAAGAATCCCTAATTGACAGATATTCAGATGTGCTTGATGCTAAAATCACCATTTCTCCCATCTCCATGTCCAAATATAATATGTCATATAATGTAAGGAAAAAGATACCTTTCCTTGAAGTAGTCCAGGACACTATAGTCCCTTACAATGTCGAGGTCGCATTCCCCTTCCCCAAATTCATAGGTTGGTACGTAGAGAAATATTCATAGGAAGAAAAGGTTGTCTTAAATAAAAGAGGGTTTGAGGTCCTATGTAGGGTAGAAAGTTTGTCAATTCAATGTGCCCTTGGAATACCAGAGTCCCTCTCCACAATGTCTGAACCATTCAAGGAAGAAAATTTGATTATGGTTTATAGGGAGTGTCCATCATAAGTCAAAGACCTATTCTTACAAACAATTGTCAAACCAGAGCATATTTCTGAAAGTCTGTCCCTACCAATGAGTGTTAATGTCATGGTTATTGAAGTCCAATGAGTCTGTTCCATACTGAGTCAGATTTTAGGTCTCGATAATGACAAGTATGTGGTCGAGGTCATGTTCAATTTTTTGTGGGAATTTATCCAGTCAGAGTCCAGTCAATCAGTCTGCATCGGCTTTGATAAATTCATAGTTGATAATAAACACAAACAACTAGTGAATTTTCAGTCACTGAGACATTTCAGATATTACACATACTTGTTGAATATTTTCCTGGAAACAAACAAGAGAGAGTTCCCTGAAGCATCATTCATATCAACTGAATGTAAAATAATCACAATTCTCATTTTTATCAACAAGGTCATGTCCAAAGTTTATAGCCTAATTTTTAACACCATCCTTCCAAGAGTCCTAGATGACATGAAGAGTTATTTACAACCAAATCCAGAAAACAAAGTGGGTGATTGGGTGTTGTTCATGCATTCCACAATGTTATGGGTTTATGGTTGTCATGAATCTCCCTATCTTCTACCTATTTTTCTAACACCTAGAGTCTTTTCCTTGGAGTTCATTAGGCAAAGGATCATATCAGAGACATATCACTTATTGAAACTACACAAGGCATCCAACCTCAAATTCCCTTTCATCATTTGACCCTTCATTGTCAAGACAAGATCCTTCTTAGCTTAGTTCCAAGCAAAGATCAAGGAGTTTGGATTTTCACAGCTACAGAGAAGAAGATATGATCCACATCATATCATATCCAAGAGAATACTGATGAACAAATAGGCCCCCTATGAGCATGAACATTTTGAGGGTTTTGACAAATTGGAAAATCTAGATGTTTTTGTTGATATGGAAGCAATCCTGTAATCAGCTCAAGCACAACAAGTGGAGGAAACTCTAAAACATACTCAAATACAAAAAAAAACTCATTAGTTGATAGTTTAAGTCCCCAAGGTAAGTGTTTACAACAAAAGAAGCAGTTTAGAGGCCTTGGGCACCAGCAGTCAACAGACTGCCCCTAAAAATATGAAGATCACGCAATCCCCACAGATAGTGGATCTATATTAGGAAGAGCCTAAAGAACAAGTAAACATGGATATGGTGGAGAATGGCACCAACAATGTAGAATTTGGGAAAGGAAGCAATCTCCAAAGTGAAGGTAGCTCAAGGACTTTCAGCCGCAAAAAGCACATCTTTGTTAAGGCATTTGGAGCAGCCTATCAATCCAAATAAGATTTTGCAAAGCAATATGCTGAGAAAGGAACCTTGGATATGAATGAAATGAGGGAGTTAATTCATGAAGTAGAAAATATATCTTAACATAAGTCTTCTCTGTTCATAGTGACAGATGTTAGAAAAAAAGGACCGCGGAGCAATAAAATAAAACAAATGCAGAAACAAAACATAGAAGACACACAATACAAGAGAGACACAGATTTACGTGGTTCACC
>JZKD02S1785918.1:650612-663114 GCA_000966675.3 Picea glauca | reverse complement strand
TATGGGAATGCCTACCTCAGTGATGATATATTATTGTACTATATTTCCTTGTTTGTTGGCAGGTTTCCGACTGACTGTTCCTTGTTCCCTACACACACTCGACAAAGTATTTCAGTTATCACTCTGTTCTAACTTCATACTTTGGGGGGCTTTCTGTTACACATTATTTTCATCATCCCTATGATCGTTAATGATGTAAACCTATCTATTTCCTTCAAAGGGGTCAGTGGCCTGAGTTCCTAAATAGAGAAGAGAGAAGAACTTTTCCTGAGGAAAGAAGTTGCATTTTCCTATGTAAAAACCTTATAAAAAAGGAAGTTCACAGGTTGCTATATAGGCAGGGTGCGAGAATGACCCATTCTCGTAGGTTGCATTATAGCTAGGGTGCGAGGTGTTTGCAGGTTTCTCTATAGCTAGGGTGTGAGAATGACCGCACGTGGGAAAAATGAGCATTTTCTCGAATCTTCTAGAAAGAGAAACTTCTATGGTGAGGTGGCATCTGAATGGTTTGGATCTTACTAGATTTCATGATTTAGTGGGATCATCCTAACCTCCTCACCTTATCCTCTTCAACTTATAAAAGGAGAGGAGTTCTCATGGAGAAAGTTATCTTGGATTAGCTTTGTTGGTTCATGAGCTTGTTCTTGATTGGCTTGGAATTATTAGCTTGGTTGGAGTGGCTTTGAGATTTGCTTTGTCAAGATAGATTGTGAGTAGATATCAAATCTATGGTTTCAGAATCCTTGGAGCAAGAAGTGTGTGGGGAATGAAGGAAAGTTGGAAGGGACCTTACGACATCAAGGCCATGGTTGTAATCTCTCTTTCACATTTAATATGATACAACAATATGATTCTTTCCCATAAAGTTAGTTCCACTTTATTGTATAACTCCTTGACCATATACATAGATTGACTGTTGAATAGATTGTGATTTCTTCACTTCGGTTGGTTTGTATTGTTTTGATCTTGACTGTATGAGAGCAATGGAGCGAAGCAAGAGAAACACAGATAAAAGGAAGTGATCATAAGGTATGTACTTTGTTATTGCCTCCTAGTACATTCAATAGTAAAAATCTAGGGAAAGAGTAATATTCTGTTTTGCTTTGTTCTAGATCCATGTGGATCTAGGGAGATCGGTTTGTGTCTGCACTTATGGATTTATCCAATAACAATAATTGTCAAAGCAAATTACAAAAAATCTAGGTAATAATCTCCCAAGTTCCTATTTTTGCCTATGACTAACAACTTGAGAACTATATCTAAACTACTACAGAATGTCCCATTTTTCAATGAAATTCGTAGGTACCTGTAAGTAGATAAGAATACAGAAGTTTAGATATTTTTTTATTGATAAATTGAAAAAAATCTAATTTTTAAGACTAGCTACAGAATCTTGCGATTCTATAGCTGGTCTAATTTGAGCACATAATCGTTTTAAAATCAATCCAAAACTTAAAGAATTATATTCAAACTATTAAACAAATATTTAATTGCTAATTGGAAACCAAACAAATCATTCAAATCAAAACTTCTATGCTAATTTGAGAGAAAACAAAATCATGTTTGAACCTGTTTTAACCAAAACAGGTTGTAACCGATCAAGCATATTTTTCATGCAATAGTTTATGTCAACTCAGCACTTAACAAAATTGTTTCCAAATCAAAACGAAATTAACAAGATCGTTTAAATCCAAACTAACTTTGAATCCATTGTATTATGCAAGCGACTGTGCTAATTGAGGCACATAACATTTTTTGTGAATCAAATCAAACAGGAATGAATTGAACCGATTTAAGATCGACACAATCGTTATGCAAAATCAAAACATAGCCGTGTCTGAATTTAGCAAACAAATCTTGTGTGCAGGTGGAATACAATCATAATCCTAAACAAAAATATTGATTCAATCCAAAACATAATCGTTCTTGGTAAATCGAAGTCAACGGGATTGTTTAGAAACAAACATAACTTAATCGAAATCAAACCCAATCGACTATCCATTCAGAATTGTTTCAAAAAGCAATCCAAACAAAATCGAAAACAAATCAATCATTTATACTAAACTGAGAATAATAAAATCTCATAACCAAATCATATCTACATTTAATTTTAGCAAAATGAATCTACTGTACATGATTCACACCGAAATTGTTTTTAGTGATCCGAGTATAACAGACCTATTTTGAATCTATTAAAAAGAACAGAGCTAATTGAAAACAACTCCAATCAGTTAAATTAATTCAAGCAAACTTACAAAGCAAAATTGATGTCAAAACACATACCTGCGCAACTCGGTCATGATAATTTTAAATTGACAAAGGTCGTTGCTGATTCGACGTTCCTAAAGACAATCGAACCGATGGTTTTTTGTTTCTTCTCATTGGCTTGAAGTCTATCATTCTCTTTCTCCATCACTGTCACCTGTTCCTCTAACGATTTGATCTTTGATTACAACAGGGGAACTTCGGTGTAATAACGCTCTAGCCAAGCATTACATTGGATACATGGTGATTGATCGAGCTTTGGTATCACCGGCGAGGGTTTGTTCAAGTTACCAGAGGTTTCCTTATGCAACTTGATTCCTGGGTAGTTTGGGTCATTTTTGAGGCATGGGTGTAAGTTAGAGACATAGTCATAGGGTTCCTTAGAGCATAGGCCATGGGAATAGTGGTATTCCTTAGCTAGGAAATGCTCAATATCGGAGTCCGAGTCCTCTCTCAAGACTGTTGGCTTTTGGTCGACGTTTGGCTTGGGTTTTTTCTGGGCAAATCTTGATATCAATCGAGCATTTTTCTTCCCCTTTCTGTCGACAATAGTAACACCCTTAATTTTCTTCTTCACAGGCTTCTTGATGGCCTCAGTCTTGTATTTTGTACACAGGTTGGCTATGGAATCGGGTAGGTCTATGTCAGGGAAATCTAAGGGTTTGACAGGGGGTAGAAGGATATGGAGTGGCACGGCCGGTCCAACCAATGTTTCAGTAACAACGACCTTGTCCACTTGGACAGACTCGGGAGTGGCAAAGCCATTCCTTGTTAGGAAGGCTTGCCAACTATCACCACTAAGGCTCAAATGGTGGATGACAATGAGTTTAATCAAGCCATGATGGAAAAGGATGCTATCAGCCTTCTCACGCTTGAATCTCTTAGACATCTTGTAAAGACTATGCAAGAGATAATGTGGCATATTAAAAGGGTGGCCTATGAAATTCATTAATAACTGGAAGTGATATAGAAATACCAAGCCATACCGACCTTCACAGGTCACAAACTATTTAACAATCATCAAAAGATCGTGCCACCTGGGTTTGAGGGTAGTGATAGGCATACCTTTATCACAGGAAATAATCTTCCTTGAAGTGAATAATAGCGGCCATGGCACCTCGTCTACTTTGGAGTTTTTAAACCATCTTTGACCTGTAGCTGGTAGTCCTGTAGCCGAGCTTAGAAATTCCTCATTGAGCTCGAGCTGTATGTCTCCGAATTTAGCCTTGCACCCGTCGAAGGTGAGGGAGAATTGTTGGGAAACCGAAAGGTTGAAACCCTCGAACCTTTGTATAAACACTAGCCAACCACCATTTTCTAAATCCTTACGGGCATTATCGAATAGCAAAAAAGTTTGGCTACCATTTGGATCTATGCGCACCACCGGTGCCATAGACAGGAGCACACGGTGAGCAGAGTGAATGGGCAAGGGTATGAACATAGTATATGCAGGGTCGATAGCTCCCGGGCTTACCTGAAAATAACAGATTTAACCCAGGATAGGGGGAAGGCATTAATGACCGAATGTGCGAAGGTGGTGGAGCTAGATCAGCCCATGCAAAACAGTCATTTCCCACAGTACAACTGACGACGCATATAGCGATTCAAATCACTATTGCATATGTTAAAAACCAAACCATTCAAACAATCAATGAAATCTATGGTAAGTCAACCAAACATTTGTGCAAGCAATAGCATTAGCATAGTTTTAAAACCAAAACAATGATTCGAAATCAACACCAAGGGTTCGATCACATCGAATATGTATGAAATGATTTATACCAAGGGTCTAACCACAACGTCAATGTGTTTTCACGAAACTAATGTGTCAAAGAAATCGATGAAAGACTATAGAACACCAAAACACCAATGTATCAAAAAATCAATCATAAGGATATCATCACAGCCTTGTAAAAACGAAGTCATATTAACAATTAAAGAATGCCAAATGAGTAAAGATCTTGGAGTCTTGCCAACTGTGTGACTATAATTAAATTGGAAATGCAATGAACACATAGAAAAGAGTGACCATAATAATCCAATGACAATTTTAATGTGACTTCAAAATCAAAGTTTTCATGCTTGCAGTCGTGAAAACAAGAACAAAAGCAGGTGTGCAAATGCACCAAATAATAATGTTGTTTTATTCAAAGATTGTGATGAAAATCAAGGGTTGCAAAACAATGGTGTAGGCAGCTTATAAGGATAGGATAAAAATGTTAATTGGCTTCCAACAATGGTGACACACTGGTAGAAGCAGTTATCTTTTCCAAAAGAACAAATTTAGATTATGATAATGAGAAAAATTCTAACTCCAAAATAACAACCGGATAATTGTTTGAACATCATCATTAACCAAATATTCCAGCAGTGTTTAAAGGATGAAAACTGATAACTTTCTTAAGCCAAGTGAGCCACGATGTTAAATATAGAATCCCCAATACTGTTGACAGAGCCACTGCTGCCAGCAGGCATCCATAGCCTCGACAGGGTTGCCATTTAACCCACTCTGATATCTGTATCCTGCCAAGAAGTTCCAGATCAGAATAAAAGACATTTTAAGGTCAAGAGGTTTCATATTTGTAAATTTTCATATACCCGACATTGCTTCACTTCCAGAGGGCCTGTTCAGTACCCCGACGAAGTTGTCTTGGCGTCATGCATGCATTTACCTGCTGCCAGCAGACCTGTTCAGCATCCCGACAGGTTTACAAGCTCTTCCCATAACTCTTTTAATGATTTTTTTTTTTAAAGATATATAGTTGAGTGGGGCGACGCTGAAAATTATGATATTTTAACATATTTTTTACAAACCTCAACATAATTTTTTAGAACTATCCTTAATTAAGATCCAGAGATGGTTTATTTACAGAACAACTTTCTGAGGCAGGGAGACATCTTCCGAGTCGTTCCTTTAAGGAACAGGGACAGCGTAAGAAGATAATAGATGATCATGACAGGCTTTACTCATATATAGAAATCAGTTAACTTCTTTCAAACATGAGTCTTTACCAACACAGATGTAAATTTCAGAAGTATACAATTGATGTTTACACAATTTTTCAGCAGTCTTTTAGTGAAAGAATTTTCTGTTTTCCTTGGTTGAACAGTTCAGCATGCAGGTATGTGTATTTCCAAAAACAAAAACTGATAAGCACAAAGGAGAAATCAAAACTAAAATAGCAAAGAAAAAGAAAACAAAAGAAAAATATGTACATAGTATACAAAGAATTTTCATCAAGAAAAATATCTTTTCAGAGCTTGGCCATTCACCGAATAGGTGTTAGGCTGCCCTTCTAGATTCTGCAATCGGAATGAGCTGGGACCCAACTTCTCAGCAATTAAAAATGGTCCAAGACATAAGTTCTGAAATTTCATGTGCTCTCCCTTTCCCTCATGCGGTTTGTCCCATTTCAAGATGAGGTCACCTACTTCGAAGTTCCTATCAGAGGCAGAGTTAGAATCGAACCAGCTTTTGACCACTAGTTGATGCTGATCTAACTTACGTTTAGCTTGGGCTCTTACCTCTTCTAGCTTCATCAAAGCGTTAATTCAGTTTTCCAAAGGGGGACAATCTTCTTCTTGTATTTTCTGTGATAGTTGTAGTGAGGGAAGAAGAATGTGTGGTGGAAGAATTGCTTCTCTGCCATAAACGAGAAAGAAGGGAGAGTTACCTACAACAGTCTTAGGTGTTACCCTATCAGCCCAGATTGCGTTTAACAGTGCATTGTGCCAGTTTTTGTGATTTTCAGCCACCGTTCTCTTAATGATTTTAATCAGATTCTTATTTGTTGACTCTGCCAATCCATTGCCCTGGGGGTAATAGCTAGTAGAATACTTCAATTTAATTCATTTTTCTAAAGTGAACTTGCTCATCTCAAGAGACGAAAAATAAGAAGCATTTTCGAATACTAAATAGTTAGGGATACCAAAATGAGTGATAATATTCAAATTCAGAAAGGAAATTACCTAACTGGTATTGACACTTCTTAATGCGGCAGCTTCATACCACCGGGTAAAGTAATCTGTGGCTGTTATGATAAAATTATGTTGCTGAGAGGATGGTGGATTGACTGGACCTATAATATCAAGGGCCCACTGTTGAAAAGAAGAATCTACTGAAATGGGCTACAAAGGAAAGGATGGTTTCTGTAACCACCCTGATGCTTTTTGACAAATAATACACTTATGGCACAAGGAATGGGTGTCTCTAAAAAGTGTGGGCCAGTAATAAATAGCTCTCAAAACTTTATGGGCAGTGGTGTCACCACCAAAATGACCACCAGCTTCTCCTGCATGCAACTCTAGTAAGACTTTTTCTGCTTCGTCTTTCTCAAGACAACGCATTAGTATGCCATCAAAATTTTGACGAAATAGAATACCATTAACCAAATGAAAGGAGACAGACTTTAATCTCAATGCTCTTCTTTTAGCAGGATCCAGGTGATGGGGGGCTGACCCATGTTTGAGACATAATTTTATATCGTCATACCAGGGACTGACAGAGTTTTGTGTACAACAGATTACATTTTGATCACGATGTCCTAGGTTTTACCTATTGTTTTCTTCTTGCTGTCCTGCGGCTGAGTCAGCAACTAACTTGCATAACCCTTGGCCTCTCACTATTTGAGCTGGGGTAATTTCTATGTCGTACTCCTACAAGGAGGTAACCCAGTTAGCCCTCTTTTCTCCCAGTTCTTTCTGCACTAACAGGTTCCTGACGGCTGGATAAGGGATAATAACTTTCGTCCTAGATTTCAAAAGATAAGACCAAAAGTGCTTGACTGCTTTGAAAACAACTTAGGCTTGCTGATCTACCACTGGGTAATTAAGTTCAGTGCCTTTGAAAGAATAGCTCATAAAGGCAATGGGTACTTCATTGTTTTTGGTGTTCTTTTGGGTTAGGACGACACCATAGGAATGGTAAGAAGAAAAAGTGTAGAGTGTAAAGTCTTGCGAAAAGTCGGGGCTCATGAGAGAAGGAGCGTCTATTATGGCCCTTTTTATTGCATTAAAAGCTTGATTTTCTAAGGGTCCCCAGTGATATTGTGCATCTTTCTTAATTAGGTTCTGCAAAGGCCTGAACATTTCGGAGAAACTGGGGATGAATCTCCTAACAAAGTTTATCTGGCCTAAGAAAGACTGCATAGACTTTTTGGAAGTAGGAGGGGGAAGTTTCAAGATGACTTGAGTCCTTTCGGGGTCGATAATCATCCCTTTGCTTGACACAATAAATCCTGAGAGTTTACCTTATTCTACTGCTAATATGGATTTTTTAGGATTTAAGGAAATGTTGTATTTACGACATCGCTGTAGAACAACTCGTAAATGAGCTAGATGATCGGTTTTGTTTTTAGAAAATACAGTAACATCATCTCAGTAAACTACGAAAAACTGATTCATTAAGCCTCAGAAAACGATGTCCATCGCTCTCTGAAAAGTGGCACCGGCATTAATCAATCCAAAGGGAATTTTCCTGTAAGAATAGGTGCCCCATGGGGTGCGGAAGGTAGTTTTAAGTTGGTCTGGAGGAGACATCAGGACTTGGTTGTACCCCGAAAAACCATCCAATAAGGATAGTCTTTCAGAACTACATACCTGTTGAAGGATCTGTTCAATGGGTGGGACAGGGTAGTTGTCTTTATCAGACGCTCTATTAAGGTTTCGGAAATCGACACATAGTTGGATTTCCCCACCTTTCTTCCGGATAGGGACAAGGTTAGAGACCCATTGAGTGTGCCTAACAGGGAAAATTATCTTAGCATTTAGGATCTTATTTAATTCTTTTTTGATGGTCGGTTCGAGCTTAGGGTGCATTTTCCTTAATTTTGGTTGAAAAGGTGAGGTTTGGGGTTTCATAGGAATGACATGTTGTATGATGTTAGGGTCGAAAGTTTTGAGGTCATCATATGTCCATGCAAAAACATCTTTAAATTCTTAGAACGGATGGCCTAAACAACAGTTTGACGGAGAATGTGTCTGGGGACAATCCTTCTGCAGAAAAGAGTTTGGAAGCTACATTAGCTAATAGATCAGCTTCGGAATTATTCAATCTAGGAATAGAATTTATATTGAAAGAATAAAATTTATTCATTAAATTCCATACCTCGGATTGGTAGATTTTAAGATGCGGAGACAGACAATGGATAGAATCTCTTACCTGTCTAACCACGATTTCGGAATCGCCAAAGACATTCAAGTTTTGAATGTTCATGTCTAAATCTTTTCTGAGACTTTGCAGTAAAGCCTCATATTCTGTTGTGTTATTATTACATTCAAATTCTAACCTACATGCAATTAGGGTTTTGTTACCTGTCGAATCGATAATAATGCAGCCTACACCAGCTCCTTCTTTGGACTTTGACCCATAAAAATAAAGAGACCAAATTTGATTTTTATCAGGTGTATGAGACCATTGTGTAGAGGCTGTTGGCTGTACATATGCTACAATCTCGGATTGTTGTTCTGGGTTGGTGATAGCTGAAGTCTCGGCCATGAAATTGCCAAAAAAGGTATCCATCCCTTGTACTTCGGGTGAATCGGCAGAAGGTGTAAATGGTTCTTTGGGATCATTCAAATCTGTGACCGTGAACTTAAGGTAGTGTTCATGATTTACCTTGATTTTGTTGGGCTTTCCGTTGTCTGGAAGCCACAGGTGAGACCAATCTGTTGTGAAATAGCAATGTAGCTGCTCCGACCAGTCCCTGCTTAAAAACATGCCATACACTTCTGGAATATCCACAACAATAATATCAATGACTTGATGAACTTTGGGGTTAGATGATAATCTTATAAGCACATTCCTTAGCTCGCCTATGACCTTTACACTAGTTCGATCAAGCTGGATGATTTTTAAAGTGGATGGTTCAAATTCAACATTAATCTTCTAGCACACAAACCATGGCATCACATTGGATGACGCCCTTAAGTCTACCATACAATTGTGCACGTTTCTATTAAAGATTTTGAAAGTTAACAAAAATGGAGATACATTTCTGCGAGTACTAAGTGTGGTAGATTGTGGTTTTTTACTCGTAGTTTCTAGACCTAACTTATCTACATTATTTACATTATTTATAGGAAGGCTTCCTTTATCATGAGAATCAGGATTATTATTAGTGGAAGTCTTCTGAGGAACTTTGTTCTGAACAACCTTGTTACCGCTTGAATGACCGTTTTTGCCATTCTCTGCGATGTTTTGTAACATTTTTTGTAACAAAAATGGAAATTTCAATAACTCATAAACAAAAATGTTGGCCCTTAACTTTTTAAGATCTTCAACTAAATCATAATCTAAGTTGGGGTTCACATGACTCTGTTTGGTTTCAGCTGGTTTAGATTGCTTTGGGGGCAAAGTTGTAGTGTTTTCGGAAGAAGGTTTGTTTGCTGTCTTACTCCTAGTATTATAGGGATGTACTGTCTCGAAGTTAGCTTGAAAGATGCTATCTGAGAAGTGTCCAAAAATGTTTGGAGAAGACTCTTATTCTTGAACTGTCTCTTATTCAACAACCTTCTCAGGAATCCTAGGAGGCATCAAGTTATCCTAGGCTTCTAGAATTGTTTGAAGGGCGTATTGCAGACTTTCTAGATTAAGACCCTCGGTAGTAGGATTAGGTTGATTGGTGGGAAAACGCTTCCTGAAAGGGGGTTTGTAGGGTCCTTTGCTCAAGGAAGATTCTTTGATCGTCCTTTTCAAGTCTATAACTTGATTTGAAAGTTTTTGAACGACTTTAGTTAGGTTTTCTAAATCAGAGCTTTCAGGTTGTGTTTTACTTTGAGTAGGTCTAGGGAGGATTTCGATCTTCTTTTTGGAAGATGAACTAGTATCTGTTTCGTTGCTAGTAGTGTCTTTTAGACTAAGTATGTCTTTTTCAATCTGTCTGGCCTCTTTGAAGGCCTCTAACAACGTGACTTTCTTAGATTGTTTAACCCAAATAGCTATACTTTGATGCAAGGCTTTAGTATAGTATGCTATGATAATATTCTCAGCAGGCATGGAATCCGTAGGGATTCGGTTCTTAAGTGTTAAAAATCTTTGATTAAAGTCTTTAATTTTTTCTTTTGGGTTCATTCTTAATCTAGAAAGCTCCATAACTAGAACTTCTGAGGACTTGTTGTCTCTGAACTTTTCCAAAAAGAATGACTCGAATTTCTCCCAAGACACAATGGTATGGGGTTGTTGGGAAAAGTACCAGGTAGAGGCACTGCCCTCGAAAGTGTAGGGGAAAAATCTACAGACTACGTCTTCATGCTCGACATTATAGAGTCTTATGGCTAACATGAACTTTTTAATGTGGTCTTCAGTGATCTGTTTAGAGTCAGGGTCAAACTTGGGAAGCCACTTCTCCGGATGTTTGGGTAAGGGATGTTGTGCCCCAGGTACATCTATTTCATCCTGGTCAATCCAAGGTCTAGCAGGATTGTTCTGGTTGGTCATTGGTGTAGGCGGTGTGGAAGGCTAAGAAGGGGAACTGCCTTTGTCAGAAGAGTCTTCTCCTGAAGAATAAGGGGATGATGGAGGTGGTGAGGGTGGTAATCCAGATCCTCCTGTAGCAGGAGTGAGGATTGGATCTGTAGGGTTCACAATGAGGTTAGTGCCTCCGATTTGTTCTCTGATATCAGAGAAATCTAAAGGTTGGTCCAAAGGTCTATTTGGTTGCCTTAAACGGGCTAAGGCACTATGTGTTCTTATGAGATATTGGCGGACAATCTCTTGTATGTCACCACCTGTAGGATTTCGGGTTGCTGGCTCAACTGTGATCTGTGGATCATCGTTTGATGTGGTTGCTATTTGAGGGGGGATGTTATCATTTGAATGACTTCTTGTCACAATAGGTGAGTGATTAGGTGGTGGAGGAGTCTTGTGATCGCCTCATGCCATTAATAAATTTCAGGCCCTCCTTCTAGTGCCATTTGTTGACGGGCGAAAATAAACGCTCGCCAACTGGAAGAGTGGATCCGGTCCAGGGTTGTCTAAATAACCCAAGCCGTTTGGGATGACCCACCCTGACGGGTTTAGCGGTTGCGTTAGCTGATCTAAGTCCTAGGAAAACAAAAGAAAACTATGCTAAGGAACTAATCTAAATGTAAACATTAATAAAAGAAAACTAAATAATAAATCTAAAATACATATATACAGTCTATTACCTAGATTATACAACAATGATTCTATAAAATTAAATGTTCAATTATCAACAGAATCAGATCCAATTACACATATACAATATTTACAGATTACAGATTTAAATGAAAACCTGCAAAAATCATTTGTGAACTGTCCTAAGACAGCGAAACTATTGTTTTTTGATTTTTGTAATTTTATAAGAAAGAAATTGAATAAAAAATATCTAAGCTAAGAAACTAAAATAATAATTCTAACTAATAATCTAAACTATATATATATCTAACTAAACTACTTAAATAACACTAACAAAATAACTATCAAATAACAAATAACAAACTGACCTGAAGTAACTCTTCAGGTTTGTCCTCTATGCAATAGTTGTTTTAGTTGTTCGGAGGGAGGAAACCTGCACCAGATTCTCCACGAGCTTCTCATAAACTAGAATTAGCTATGCTCTTCAAATATAAATGACAAGACAAATAAGACATAAAAAATTACAACAATCTTATAATTTACAAATCATTGCAGTCAAATAAATCCTTGTGCAAAGTTTGTACAAAACAATTCAATTAATGAAAAAGATAAACCTGTATTCATTAAATTGAAATAGAGTAATTGATGTATTTTTAAATAAGAGAGATCATATATGGATAACACATTAACCAAGTCACATCAACCTGCAATGAATTACGATAGCTAAAGTAGTCTATAATCGACTGCAAACTGATATGAATAAAACTTGAAACAAAAGTTTGATATATTGAAAGCTAAAGCTGTTACAAGACATCAACTTTCATCCTAGTCTGTATTATAAATCCATAATCTGGTTCTCCCAACAGTAATAATGATCCAATACAAAGAATGACAAGTATTTAAAGACCATAGGGTAAAACATCCCTGTGATAGTTGTCAAAGCAAATTACAAAAAATCTGGGGAATAATCTCCCAAGTTCCTATTTTTGCCTATGACTAACAACTTGAGAACTATATCTAAACTACTACAGAATGTCCCATTTGTCAATGAAATTCATAGGTACCTGTAAGTAGACAAGAATACAGAAGTTTAGATATTGTTTTATTGATAAATTGACAAAAATCTAATTTTTAAGACTA
>JZKD02S1785918.1:616099-635511 GCA_000966675.3 Picea glauca | reverse complement strand
CTGTAGATTGTTTATAATGTACATTTGTGAATAAGTAATATTGCAGCTGGTAATTAGATAGTTGATTTGAGTTATTATAATTGTAATTAGTAGATTGTACATAGTAGTTAGAATAATTAGATTTAGTTTAGTTTAATTTAGTAGTTTGTTTTAATTAGATTAGTGTATTAGTTAGTGTTTAGTTAATTTGTTTGATTAGTTTTAGTTAGTTTTAGTTAGTTTTATTTGTTTTAGATTACTTAGCTCAGATCAATTCTCTCTTTGGTTTTCTTAAAAGACCTTAGAGCAGCCAACAGAGTCGTTAAACTTGTCAGGGTGGTCCATTCCAAACGACTTGGGTTATTTAGACAACCCCGGACTGGTTCCACTCTCCCAGTTGACGGACGATCAATTTCGCCCGTCAACAAATGGTGCTAGAAGGAGGGCCAGAACATAATTAATGGCACGAGGCGGTCGCAAGACTCCTCCTCCACCTAATTACACACCCATAGTGACTAGAAGCCATTCACAAGATAATATTCCCCCTCAAACAACAACTACTTCAACCAAAGATCCACAGATCACAGTTGAGCCAACAACCCCTAATCCTACAGGTGGTGATCTCCAAGAGATCATTCGTCAATCTCTTATCAAAACACATAGTGCCTTAGCTAGTCTTAGGCGACCAAACCGCCCGTGGGGTCAACCTTTAGACTTCTCTGATATCAGAGAATAGTTAGGTGACATAGACCTCACTGTGAATCCTACAGATCCAAACATAAATTCTGCTGCAGGAGGATCTGGGATACCTCCTTCACCACCTCCCTCATCTCCTTCTTCTTCTGGAGGAGATTCCTCTTCTGACGAAGGTAAACCACCTTCTCAGCCTTCCATACCTAATTCCCCAATGGCAAATCAGAACAATCCTGCTAGACGCTGGTTAGAACAGGATGTTGTAGCTGTACCTGGAGCCCAGAACCCTTTACCTAAGCATCCGGAGAAGTGGCTTCCCAAGTTTGATTCCGATTCAAAACAGATAGCTGAAGATCATATCAAAAAATTTATGTTAGCCATCAGACTCCGTAATGTTGAATATGAAGATGTTGTCTGTAGGTTGTTCCCTTACACCTTTGAGGGTAATGCGTCCACTTGGTACTTTGCCCAACAGCCTCATACCATAGTATCTTGGGAAAAGTTTGAGTCATGATTTTTGCAAAAATTCAGAGATGGAAAACCTCCGGAAGTCTTAGTCATGGATCTTTCAAGCTTAAAAATGAACTCAAAAAAAAAAGTGAAAGATTTTAATCAAAGATTTTTAACACTTAGAAACCGAATCCCTGCAGACTCTATGCCTGCTGAGAGTCTTGTAATAGCTTACTATACTAAAGCTCTACATCAAAGTATAGCTATTTGGGTTAAAAGATCTAAAAAGGCCACGTTGTTAGAAGCCTTTGAAGAGACTACTCAGATTGAAAAAGACATACTTAGCCTTAAGGATTCTTCTAGCAACAAAACTGAGACTGTTTCTTCTTCCAAAAAGAAGATTGAAATTCTCTCCAGAGCTACACAAAACAAAACTCAACCCGAAAACTCTGATTTGGAAAATTTAACCAAAGTTGTACAAAATTTATCTAATCAAGTTATAGATTTAAAAAGGTCGATTGAAGAAGCCTCTTTGAGTAAAGGACCCTACAAACCTCCTTTCCAAAATCCTTTCCCAACAAACCGACCTAATTCAAACTCTGAAGGCTTGAACCTAGAAAGTTTGCAATGCGCACTCTTGACAATTCTAGGAGCCCAAGACGGCTTGATGCCTCCTGACATCCCTCAAGAGGAAGTCGAGTAGGAAACAAAACAAGAAGAAGAGTCTTCTCCCAACATCTTTGGACATTTCTCGGATAGTATCTTTCAAGCCAATTTCGAGATTGTTCACCCTTACAACACTAGGAGCAAGACAACAAATAAACCTCCTGCTGAGAACACTACAACTTTATCTCCAAAGCCATCTAAAACAGTAGAAACTAAACAAAGTAATGCTGGCCCTAAATTAGATTATGATGTTGTTTAAGATCTAAAAAAATTACGGGCTAACATTTCTATTTATGAGTTGTTGAAATTTCCATTTTTGTTACAGAAGATGTTGCAAAATATTTTAGACAATGGCAAGAATGGTAATTCAAATGGTAATAAGGTTGTGCAAAAAAAATCTCCACAGAAGACTTCCACTAAAAATACTCCTGATCCTCAAGATAAAGGAAGCCTTCATGTAACTCCTATAAATAGTGTAAATAACAATGTAAATAATGTGAATAATGTGGATAAAATAGCATTAGAAACCGCGAGTAAGAAATCACAAGCTACGACTCTAAGTACTCGCAAGAATGTACCTCCTTTTCTTTTAACTTTCGAAATCTTCAATAGAAATGTGCATAATTGTATGGTTGACTCAGGAGCATCATCAAATGTGATGCCTTGGTCAGTCTGCCAAAATATTAATGCCGAAGTAGAACCATCTTCTCTGAAAATCATACAACTTGATCAAACAGATGTTAAAGTTATAGGCGAGCTGAAAAATGTATTAATTAGATTATCGTCTAACCCAAAGGTTCATCAAGTTATCGATATAATTGTGGTGGATATTCCAGAAGTGTATGGTCTATTTTTGAGCAGGGACTGGTCGGAGCAGCTACATGGTTACTTCGCAACAGACTGGTCTCACCTATGGATTCTAAAAAATGGGAAGCCCAACAAGATCAGGGTGAATCGTGAACGCTACCTCAAGTTCATAGTAATAGACTTGAATGACCCAAATGAACCATATACACCTCCGACTAATTCACCTGAAGTCCAAGGGATGGACACTTTCTTCGGAAATTTCTTGGCTGAAGTTCCACCTAGCAACGATCCGCAACAACAGTCCGAGATCCTGACATGTACGCAACCAATAGCTTCTATACAATAGTCCGGTGAACCCGATGGAAATCAAATTTGGTCTCTATATTTTGACGGTTCCAAGTCTAAAGAGGGAGCTGGTGTAGGATGCATCATTATCGATCTGGCAGGTAACAAAACATTATTGGATTGTAGGCTAGAATTTGAATGTACTAACAATATTGTGGAATATGAGGGTTTATTGCAAGGTCTCAGAAAAGCCTTGGACATGAACATTCAAAATATGGTTGTATTTGATGACTCAGAGATAGTGGTCAGGCAGGTGAGAGATTCTATACACTGTCTTTCCCCGCATCTCAAATGTTACCAATCTGAGGTATGGAGTTTAATGAACAAATTTTCTGCTTTTAATATAAATTCCATTGCTAGATCAAATAATGCCGAAGCAGATTTGCTAGCTAATGTTGCCTCTAAACTTCTTCTTGTAGAAGGCCTATCTCCAAAAGCGTTCTCCGTGGAGATATTGTTTCGACCATCTGTTCCTGACAATATCACAAATTGGAGAGTATTTGATGATGATCAACAAATCATTGACTTTCTGCACATGGAGGAAACCTTTCAAGGTGTTGTGATAGATGAACAAACACACGACGACAATTTGCATGACTTTATGGTAATACCTAATCCGAAATATCCTGAAGCTCTATCAGACATGGTAAATTCCTTACCCAAATCTTTTGTTAGACTAGAAAAGTTTTATGATTTTGAAGATAAATTTAAAAAGACGGTCAATTGTAAAACCAACAGTTCCTCATTGTCTTCTGAAAAAGTCAATTTAGGAACTAGTGAAAATCCTCAGTGTATCAACTTAGGCTTGGGATGTTCTAGACAAGAAAAAGCTGCTTTTGTTAAATTATTTAAAGAATTCAAGGATGTCTTTGCTTGGACTTACAACGATATTAAAACATTCGATCCTAATATTATACAACATGTCATCCCGATGAAACCCCAAACCTTACCCTTCCAACAGAAACTGAGGAAAATGCATCGTAAACTAGAACCGACCGTACAAAAATAATTGAATAAACTCCTAAGTGCTAAAATAATTTTTCCTGTTAGACACACTCAATGGGTATCCAACCTCGTCCCAGTGTGGAAGAAGAATGGAGAAATTCGACTTTGTGTCGATTTCCGAAAACTCAACAAAATGTCTGATAAAGATAATTATCCTGTCCCTCCCATGGAACAGATTCTTCAACAAGTATCTAGTTCCGAGAGGCTATCTTTACTAGATGGTTTCTCTGGATACAACCAAGTCTTGATGTCTCCGTCAGACCAACTGAAAACCACCTTCTGTACTCCGTGGGGCAGTTATGCTTATCGCAAAATTCCTTTTGGATTGATTAATGCTGGCGCTACCTTTCAGAGAGAAATGGACATTGATTTTAGAGGCTTAATCAATCACTCCGTAGTAGTCTACTTAGATGATGTGACCATTTATTCTAAAAACAAAGACGATCATCTAGCTCACTTACGAGTCGTTCTGCTATGATGTTGTAAATACGACATCTCCTTGAACCCCAAAAAGTCCATCTTTGCAGTATAACAGGGTAAATTACTAGGATTCATTGTGTCTAGTGATGGAATGATTATTGACCCCGAGAGGACCCAAGTCATCGCTAAACTTCCCCCACCTACCTCCAAAACATCCATGCAGTCTTTCCTAGGCCAGATTAATTTCGTGAGAAGATTTGTCCCCAGTTTCTCCGAAATGGTCAGGCCTCTCCAAAACCTGATTAAGAAAGACACCCAATATCACTGGGGACCCACAAAAAACCAAGCTTTCAATGCTATAAAGAAGGCCATAATAGACGCTCCGTCTCTCATGAGCCCTGATTTCTCTCAAGACTTTACACTTTATACTTTTTCCTCTGATCGTTCCTATGCCGCAGTCCTAACTTAGAAGAATTCTGAGAACAACGAAGTACCCATCGCCTTTATGAGATCCACCTTCAAAGGCGCTGAACTTAACTACCCAACAGTCAATCGGCAAGCCTACACTATCTTCAAGGCGGTTAAGCATTTCCGGTCTTATCTTTTGAAGTCAAGGACAAAGGTCATTGTCCCCTACCCCGCCGTAAGGAACTTGTTAGTGCAAAAGGAGTTAGGAGAAAAAAGAGCCAACTGGGTCACCTCCTTGCAGGAGTATGACTTAGATATCACCCTAGCTCAGATCATGAGAGGCCAAGGGTTGTGTAAGTTGGTAGTTGATTCAGAAACCGAACAACGAGAAGATAGTGATATGTCAGACCTAGAACAACGCGATGAAAATTTGATTTGTTGCGCACAAAACCTCGTAAGTCCTTGGTACGACGATATTAGACACTGCCTTTAACATGGATCAGCACCCCGTCACCTTGGCCCTGCCAAGAGAAGAGCGTTGAGACTAAAGTCTGCCTCCTTTCATCTAGTTAACGGTATACTGTTTCGTCAGAATTTTGATGGCGTACTGATGCGTTGTCTTCAAAAGGACGAAGCAGAAAGAGTCTTGCTTGAGTTGCATGCGGGAGAAGCTGGTGGTCACTTTGGTGGTGACACCACTGCTCATAAGGTTTTAAGAGCCGGTTATTACTGGCCGACACTTTTTAAGGATGCCCATGCCTTGTGCCATAAATGTATCATTTGTCAAAAAGCATCAGGGCGATTACAAAAACTAGCCTTCCCCTTGCAACCCGTTTCAGTCGATTCTCCTTTTCAGCAATGGGGCCTTGATATCGTTGGTCCTATTAACCCTCCATCCTCACAACAACACAAGTATATTGTGATAGCCACTGATTACTTTACTCGATGGTCTGAAGCCGCCGCGCTAAGAACTGTTAACACAAGTCAGGTGATCGCTTTTCTAAACTCGAATATCATCACCCGTTTTGGTATCCCTGATTGTCTAGTCTTTGATAACGCTTCATACTTTTCTTCTCTCGAGATGAGTGAGTTCGCCTTAGAGAAGGGAATAAAGCTGAAGTATTCTGCTAGTTACTACCCCCAAGGTAACGGATTAGAAGAATCTACAAACAAGAACTTGATCAAGATTATCAAGAGAACCGTGGCTGAAAATCACAAGAACTGGCACAACACACTGCTGAATGCACTGTGGGCTGATAGGGTAACACCCAAATCCACTACAGGTAATTCCCCCTTTTTTATCGTATATGGCAGAGAAGCCATTCTGCCGCCTCACATTCTTCTTCCTTCGCTTCAACTGTCACATAAAGTTCAAGAAGAAGATTGTCCCCCGTTAGAAAGATGCATTAATGCTTTGATGAAGTTAGAAGAAGTAAGAACCCAAGCTAAGTGTAAGCTAGACCAACATCAACAACTGATTAAAAGCTGGTTCGATTCTAATTCTGCTTCTGATAGGAATTTTGAAGTAGGCGATCTCGTCTTAAAGTGGGACAAACCACATGAGGGGAAGGGTGAACATACCAAGTTTCAAAATTTGTGGCTTGGGCCATTTTTGATTGCTGAAAAGTTGGGTCCTAGTTCCTTTCATTTGCATAATCTTGAAGGGAATCTTGACACCTATCCGGTGAATGGACAAGCCCTGAAAAGATACTTTTCTTGATTGTTACTCTTGTATATCATGTAAATATTTCCTTTTGTCTTTATTTTTGCCTTTGTTTTCGTTTTTTATTTTGATTTGAATGATCAGTTTGATGTGTTTTTCGAAACATATGCATGCCTGTACACTGAGCCATTTAGACCAAGACAATAAGAAAAATTTCTTCGCTGAAATAACTTCTGAAAAGTTGTACGAACATCAGTGACATATTCCTAAAAATGATATTTATGTTGGAAAATTTTGCTGTTTGAAAGAAGTTTACTAATTTCAATCTCTGAGTGAAGTTTGTCATGATCATCTTTATCTTTTTACGATGTCCCTTTTCCGTAAAGGAATGAATCAAAAGGATATATCCCTGTCAAAGTAAGTTGTTTTAGAAATAAAACATTTCTGGAGCTGCATAAAGGACAGTATCAAAATTTTTTGAGGAGGTCTAAAAAATATGAGAAAATGTCAAGATTTTTCAGCGTCACCCCGCTCAGCCATATATAAAAGAAAATAAAAATAAAAATGTAAATAAGAGCTGTGGGAAGTGTTTGTAAACCCGCCGAGATACTGAACAGGTCCGCTGGCAGCAGGTAAATGCAAGCATGGCACCAAGACAACTTCGTCGGGGTACTGAATAGGCCTGTTGGCAGCGAAGCAATGTCGGGTAAATGAAAATCTGTAAAATTATAAGAAACCTCTTTTAAAGTCCTTTATTCTGATCTAGAACTTCTTGACAAGATACAGACGTCCGAGTGGGTTAAATGGAAACCCTGTCGAGGCTATGGATGCCTGCTGGCAGCAGTGGCCATGCCAACAGTATTGAAGATTTTATCATAAAAATCATGACTTACTGATCTTAAGACTATTTTTTGTTTGCATCTTTTAAAACATCGCTGGAAAAGATAGTAAATGATGATGTTTGTATGATTTTCTGGTTGTTGTTTTTAAGTTGAATTTTTCTTTTCTTTCCTAATCTGAATTTGTTTCTTTTGACAGAGATAACTACTTCTCCCAGTGTGTCGCCATTGTTGGCAGCCAATTCAATTTTTTCAATTGCCCTTAAAGCTGCCTACACCTATGTCTCTTGAACTTCAAATTTCTGTCGCATTTTGCAAACAGAAGACATTTTTATTTCATGCGACATTTGTAAATTGGTTTCGATTTAGTTTTCACGACTGAAAGCGTGAAAAATCCTCCATCTCTATTTGGACTGTCATGATTTTCTCTTTGATATTCTGAAAAGCACTTACTTTGGTTTTCTATTAAGTGGCTGGAATGACATTCAAACTATGTCCATTCACCTACTTTTACTTTGATTGCACAATTTGATTGATAAGACTTTGAGCATATTAAGTTATGGGTTATATTTGATTTCATAAGGGTCATGGTTGATCTAGTTTTATGTGATGCGATCCTTATTTTCATAAACTTTTGACTTGTCGATTTTATAAAATCATTTGTCATAATGTTTTATAAAACTTTGATTATATTTTATGCTATAAGTGCATGGTCAATATATGAGTTTCGATTTGAATGGCAAAGGTTTGAAGTTATGCAATGGCACGATCGGGTAAACTTTTGGTTTGATTTAATGGTCTGAATTATTGCAAGAGCACGTATTAACTTTGAGTTTGATTCTATGTTGAATGATTCATGGTTTCAAACGATAGATTGGCATATTGGCATATTATCACCGTTTAAATCTTGGGATGGCCGAATATTTTGGTTGAATATTGATGGAACAGCCGTGTACTCTACCATTAATGTTTTGCATGGCGGTGAACTAATTCACCACCTTCGCACGTGCATATTGATTTGCCTCCCCTTTCATCCTTCTCAGCTGTTAGGCATAACGTTTTGCTTCTGCGTATTGGAGTGTTTGATTCAAACCCTACTTTGCACACAAGCCATGGCTCCAGTCATAAGGGCCGAGCCCAACAGTTGCCAAGCATTGCTGATGTTCGATGGTGCTTATAGAGACCTGGAGGAATTCGGATGGCTCCCATTCATACGAAGATTCGATGGTTATAACCCTAGCGTGGCTCAGCAATTTGCATTAACCTTTGATGGCTGCCGAGCCAAGGTTGGGGATGTGCAACTGGAAATTATTGAGCAATTTCTTAGTTTGGCTACCAGTCTGCCTGCTACTGGACATAAGTGGTCGAAAAATTGCAAGGTAAAAGATGTCCCATGGACATTGTTCTTCCATTCTTGGATGGTGAACTCCTGTGACAAAGGATTTCCCACAAATATGCTAAAGCAACGCTGGCATGACCTGCTAATGATAACCAAGCAATTCATTACTTACGAGGGCAGGTATGGGTTTGTGTTCTTGTTTCACCTTCGTCTATTGATGGTTTTTGTAGGCTACGAGCTTAATATGCCTTACTACCTTCATAGGAGTCTGTTTAAGATGGCTAAAAGGTACAAACGCAACCAGGCCGATACCAGCCTTTTCCATTTTGGGTTAATTAAAATTCTTATGGTTTATGAGTTGGGGTTACGTCGTGACTGTTGGAGTGATTTTCTCAGTTGTAATGGCTTTGAAGACTCAATCCCACCACAGGTCGATAAACCTATGGTAACCGAGTACTAGCCTATCCCCCCTGTGCCTTATAGTACTCTGTTAACCAAACCTCTACCCGATTCACCTATGGACCTACCCAATTCTGTGACCAAACAGGTCGAAATTGCTAAACCCGTAGCCAAAAATCCCAAAGCTAAAGCTGGTGCGAATTCTAAAGGCAAGAAAAATGCTCGATCAATTTCTCACATGGCAAGAAATAAACCCAAAATTCCTGTTAATCCTGAGCCTATCATGGTCAGCGAAGATTCTGACTTGGAGGTTGAACGTTTTCTGGAAAATGAATATCCTTACTCAGAAGGTTTGTATGACAAACCCTCATACGACTTCGTCAAAAACCTACCACCTTGTTTGCAGGATGATCCCAATTTTCCAGGCATTGAAATTCCTCATGGAACCCTTGGTGACTTATCGAAACCCTCTCCTACTCAACCAGCTGTTCCACCATGCGATCAGTGTGGCTTATGGTTGGAAAGATACTACCTAGATGTGCCGATGTTGCAATCCAGGATTCGTACTCTGGAGGATCAAGTGGCAAAACTCACCAGTCAAAATGCGAAATTGCAACCCACTGACAAAAGACAGTGAACAACATGTTCAATTCTGTTTAAGAATGTTGAGTCAGCTACAACAATTGTCAATTTGAAGCTGGCATAGTCCGAGCTTTCACACTGGTATGATTATCACTTGTTCATATGATCAACTCATAGCTCTGTGTATACTGTCGATTTGAAATTGTTTAATGAGCATGCAATATTGTATATAAGTTGGTTTTGATTAATCGAATGTCGGATTGGCTTTGATTAGATTTAGTTCTGATTTGATTTGATCGTGATTGGATTTGATTGTTGTAATGTAGTTCCAATTGAATGCTCTGTTCCTAATTAAAGTCACTGTATCTATTTTTGACACAAACTGTTTCACATCTCAATTTTGTAACACGATCTATGTTTCGATCCGAATTGGTTATGATACATATGATATGTAACGATGGTTATCTTTTACAGGTTTTATTTACATATGAATTGACCAACTCGGATACGGTTTGGATTATGTTTAAAAAAAGGTTTTGTTTTATATTTACCCAAATCGCGAATTGATACGAATCGTAACAGTCATGCAAGTCCCAGACAGTCAATTCGTTGTGGCCCGTTGACCATGTTTTCTTTTGAATTGGAATGACAATGGATATTCAGTTACGAATGGATTTGTAAAACGGAAATGATCATGCCCAGGATAACGAGTTGCTCTATATTTGACTTAAGACCGATTTTATTTGATTGTTGCCCAGCTTATGGTTATCAATGCTGTTGAATTTTGACTGTGTAAACGCCCAGCGATCTAAATCCATGGCAAAGATGGTTAATACTATTATGCACTTTTCATTTTGACTGTATCGTAACAACCTTTCCATATTGGTGTTGATTGAAACAACAGGAATCTTATGCATATTGTTACAGCCGTATCAAATCGATGCTGACTGTGGTAGATTATGAGTTTGTTGGATTAAATTATGGTTGTAATAGTATTGGATTACATCGAATCTCATATGATACGATTCACCATTTATTTCATTTAATATGAAACAATTTGATTGCTATTTGACCATGTTTTATGGTAACTGAAAACAGAGCATTCTTTACTCTGTTTCAATTGCATTCATTTTGATATTTTTTAATTTGAATGATAATTTCACTTGAATCATTAGTAATTCGTTCTTTAATGATTATTAAAAGATGATTGGATTTGATTTCATTTGATTTCTATCTGGTCCTGTATGCTATTTTAGACTAGCTACAGAATCAGATGATTCTGTAGCTAAGTCTGTAGAATCAATTTTTTATTATTTTCTTAATGAAATATCTTTCTAATTTGATATTTGTGTTCTATTGCAGGTAAATTCGAATTGGCAGTAGATATGATGAGCAGTTAGGGGATGTTTCAAAGATTTCACTTGCATTTTATTTTCT
Source organism: Picea glauca (assembly GCA_000966675.3). Lineage (NCBI taxonomy): Eukaryota > Viridiplantae > Streptophyta > Pinopsida > Pinales > Pinaceae > Picea > Picea glauca. The sequence continues at coordinate 624,479 of JZKD02S1785918.1, read as the reverse complement.
TAGTTTAGGAGATTTTGGGATATCTCCCAGATTATGTAAAACTATTTGATATTATCCACAAGGAAGTTTTACCTTGTGATAAGACCTATATATACTTATGATTTTTGTAATAATCATCATCCTCGTTCGTGGGAGAATAAGGATATGGAGTTATAATACAGACTGAAGCAGAATTTGGTGTTTTGTCACAACTTTAGCTTCTCAATATATCATGCATTTTGTTTCATGTCTTGTATATCAATTTGTTTATGGTTTATGACTACTTTAGCTATCTAAATCATGTGCAAATGATATAAATTTAATCACTGTTATCCATATTTTTTCTCTTCCAAACAGATAAAAGACATAACAATTGTTAATTCAGTTTGTGAATGACAGGTTTATCTTCTTCATGAATTGAATTGTTATATATAAGTTTTTGCATAACAGGTTTCCCTTATTGCAGGAATTTATAATCATAAGATTGTTATGATTTTCTTTTATGTCTTGTTTGTCTTGTAAAACATTTCAAGAAGTAGCACAACCAATCATTTACGAAAATATTACGGACTAACCGGTGCGAGTTTTCTTCCTCTGACCAGCTTAGAAGTCATCATACACAGGGCAGACTTGGAGCGTTTTCAGGTCAATCAGTTTGTTGTTTACTGTTTTCATTAAGTAGTTTAGTTTAATTAGATTTATATTAGATTTTTTAATTTCAGTAATGTTTATTTCTTTTTCATAAAATAAAAAAAATCAAAAAAGGTTCTTGGCTATCTTAAGGCAGCAAACACATGAATTTTGCAGGTTTTAATTAAATCTATAGATTGTTTATAATGTACATTTGTGAATAAGTAATATTGCAGCTGGTAATTAGATAGTTGATTTGAGTTATTCTAATTGTAATTAGTAGATTGTACATAGTAGTTAGAATAGTTAGATTTAGTTTAGTTTAATTTAGTAGTTTGTTTTAATTAGATTAGTGTATTAGTTAGTGTTTAGTTAATTTGTTTTATTAGTTTTAGTTAGTTTTAGTTAGTTTTATTTGTTTTAGATTACTTAGCTCAGATCAATTCTCTCTTTGGTTTTCTTAAAAGACCTTAGAGCGGCCAACGGAGTCGTTAAACTCATTAGGGTGGTCCATTCCAAACGGCTTGGGTTATTTAGACAACCCCGGACCGGTTCCACTCTCCCAGTTGACAGACGATCAATTTTGCCCGTCAACAAATGGCGCTAGAAGGAGGGCCAAAACTTAATTAATGGCACGAGGCGGTCGCAAGACTCCTCCTCCACCTAATCACACACCCATAGTGACTAGAAGCCGTTCACAAGATAATATTCCCCCTCAAACAACAACTACTTCAACCAAAGATCCACAGATCACAGTTGAGCCAACAACCCCTAATCCTATAGGTGGTGATCTCCAAGAGATCGTTCGTCAATCTCTTATCAAAACACATAGTGCCTTAGCTAGTATTAGGCGACCAAATTGCCCGTGGGGTCAACCTTTATACTTCTCTGCTATCAAAGAACAGTTAGGTGACATAGACCTCACTGTGAATCATACAGATCCAAACACAAATCCTGCTGCAGGAGGATGTGGGATACCTCCTTCACCACCTCCCTCATCTCCTTCTTCTAGAGGAGATTCCTCTTCTGACGAAGGCAAATCACCTTCTCAGCCTTCCATACCTAATTCCCCAATGGCAAATTAGAACAACCCTGCTAGACGCTAGTTAGACCAGGATGTTGTAGCTGTACCTGGAGCCCAACACCCTTTACCTAAGCATCTGGAGAAGTGGCTTCCCAAGTTTGATCCCGATTCAAAACAGATAGCTGAAGATCAAATCAAAAATTTTATGTTAGCCATCAAACTCCGTAATGTTGAACATGAAGATGTTGTCTATAGGTTGTTCCCTTACACCTTTGAGGGTAATGCGTCCACTTGGTACTTTGCCCAACAACCTCATACCATAGTATCTTGGGAAAAGTTTGAGTCATGATTTTTGGAGAAATTCGGAGATGGAAAACCTCCGGAAGTCTTAGTCATGGATCTTTCAAGCTTGAAAATGAACTCAAAAGAAAAAGTGAAAGATTTTAATCAAATATTTTTAACACTTAAAAACCGAATCCCTGCAGACTCTATGCCTGTTGAGAGTCTTGTAATAGCTTACTATACTAAAGCTCTACATCAAAGTATAGCTATTTGGGTTAAAATATCTAAAAAGGCCACGTTGTTAGAAGCCTTTGAAGAGACTACTCAGATTGAAAAAGACATACTTAGCCTTAAGGATTCTTCTAGAAACGAAACTAAGATTTTTTCTTCTTCCAAAAAGAAGATTGAAATTCTCCCCAGACCTACACAAAACAAAACACAACCCGAAAACTCTGATTTGGAAAATTTAACCAAAGTTGTACAAAAGTTATCTAATCAAGTTATAGATTTAAAAAGGTCGATTGAAGAAGCCTCTTCGAGTAAAGGACCCTACAAACCTCCTTTCTGAAATCCTTTCCCAACAAACCGACATAATTCAAACTCTGAAGGCTTGAACCTAGAAAGTTTGTAATGCACACTCCAAACAATTCTAGGAGCCCAAGACGACTTGATGCCTCCTGACATCCCTCAAGAGGAAGTCGAGTAGGAAACAACATAAGAAGAAGAGTCTTCTCCCAACATCTTTGGACATTTCTCGGATAGTATCTTTCAAGCCAATTTCGAGACTGTTCACCCTTAGAACACTAGGAGAAAGACAACAAATAAACCTCCTGCTGAGAACACTACAACTTTACCTCCAAAGCCATCTAAAATAGTAGAAACTAAACAAAGTAATGCTGGCCCTAAATTAGATTATGATGTTGTTGAATATCTAAAAAAATTACGGGCTAACATTTCTATTTATGAGTTGTTGAAGTTTCCATTTTTGTTACAGAAGATGTTGCAAAATATTTTAGACAATGGCAAGAATGGTAATTCAAACGGTAATAAGGTTGTGCAAAGCAAAGCTCCACAGAAGACTTCCACTAAAAATACTCCTGGTCCTCAAGATAAAGGAAGCCTTCATGTAACTCCTATAAATAGTGTAAATAATAATGTAAATAATGTGTATAATGTGGATAAAATAGCATTAGATACCGCGAGTAAGAAATCACAAGCTACGACTCTAAGTACTCGCAAGAATGTACCTCCTTTTCTTTTAACTTTCGAAATCTTCAACAGAAATGTGCATAATTGTATGGTTGACTTAGGAGCATCATCAAATGTGATGCCTTGGTCAGTCTGCCAAAAGATTAACGTCGAAGTAGAACCATCTTCTCTGAAAATCATACAACTTGATCGAACAGATGTTAAAGTTATAGGCGAGCTGAAAAATGTATTAATTAGATTATTGTCTAACCCAAAGGTTCATCAAGTTATTGATATAATTGTGGTGGATATTCCAAAAGTGTATGGTCTATTTTTGAGCAGAGATTGGTCGGAGTAGCTACATGGTTTCTTCGCAATGGACTGGTCTCACCTATGGCTTCTAGAAAATGGTAAGCCCAACAAGATCAGGGTGAATCGTGAACGCTACCTCAAGTTCATGGTAACAGACTTGAATGACCCAAATGAACCATATACACCTCCGGCTGATTCACCCATAGTCCAAGGGATGGACACTTTCTTCAGAAATTTCTTGGCTGAAGTTCCACCTATCAACGATCTGCAACAACAGTTTGAGATCCTAACATGTACGTAACCAACAACTTCTATCCAACAGTCCAGTGAACCCGATGGAAATCAAATTTGGTCTCTATATTTCGACTGTTCCAAGTCTAAAGAGGGAGCTGGTGCAGAATGCATCATTATCGATGCGGCATGTAACAAAACATTATTGGATTGTAGGCTAGAATTTGAATGTACTAACAATATTGCGGAATATGAGGCTTTATTGCAAGGTCTCAGAAAATTCGTGGACATGAACATTCAAAATCTGGTTGTATTCAACGACTCAGAGATAGTGGTCAAGCAGGTGAGAGATTCTATACACTGTCTTTCCCCGCATCTCAAATGTTACCAATCTGAGGTATGGAGTTTAATGAACAAATTTTCTGCTTTCAATATAAATTCCATTCCTAGATCAAATAATGCCGAAGCAGATTTGCTAGCTAATGTTGCCTCTAAAATTCTTCCTGCAGAAGGCCTATCTCCAAAAGCGTTCTCCATGGAGCTATTGTTTCGACCATCAGTTCCTGACAATATCACAAACTGGAGAGTATTTGATGATGATCAGCAAATCATTGACTTTCTGCACATGGAGGAAACCTTTCAAGGTGCCGTGATAGATGAACAAACACACGACGACAATTTGCATGACTTTATGGTAATACCTAATCCGAAATCTCCTGAAGCTCTATCAGACATGGTAAATTCCTTACCCAAATCTATTGTTAGACTAGAAAAGTTTTAGGATTTTGAAGATAAATTTAAAAAGATGGTCAATTGTAAAACCAACAGTTCCTCATTGTCGTATGAAAAAGTCAATTTAGGAACTAGTCAAAATCCTCAGTGTATCAACTTAGGCTTGGGATGTTCTAGACAAGAAAAATATGCGTTTGTTAAATTATTTATAGAATTCAAGGATGTCTTTGCTTGGACTTACAATGATCTTAAAACATTTGATCCTAATATTATACAGCATGTCATCCCGATGAAACCCCAAACCTTACCCTTCCAACAGAAACTGAGGAAAATGCATCCTAAACTAGAACCGACTGTACAAAAAGAATTGAATGAACTCCTAAGTGCTAAAATAATTTTTCCTGTTAGACACACTCAATGGGTATCCAACCTCATCCCAGTGCGGAAGAAGAATGGAGAAATTCGACTTTGTGTCGATTCCCGAAACCTCAATAAAACATCTGATAAAGATAATTATCCTGTCCCTCCCATGGAATAGATTCTTCAACAAGTATCTAGTTCCGAGAGGCTATCTTTACTAGATGGTTTCTCTGGATACAACCAAGTCTTGATGTCTCCGTCAGACCAACTGAAAACCACCTTCCGTACTCCGTGGGGCACTTATGCTTATCGCAAAATGCCTTTTGGATTGATTAATGCTGGCGCTACCTTTCAGAGAGCAATGGACATTAATTTTAGAGGCTTAATCAATCACTCCATAGTAGTCTACTTAGATGATGTGACCGTTTATTCTAAAAACAAAGATGATCATCTAGCTCACTTACGAGCCGTTCTGCTATGATGTTGTAAATACGACATCTCCTTGAACCCCAAAAAGTCCATCTTTGCAATAGAACAGGGTAAATTACTAGGATTCATTGTGTCTAATGATGGAATGATTATTGACCCCGAGAGGACCCAAGTCATCGCTAAAATTCCCCCACCTACCTCCAAAAAATCCATGCAGTCTTTCCTAGGCCAGATTAATTTCGTGAGAAGATTTGTCCCCAGTTTCTTCGAAATGGTCAGGCCTTTCCAAAACCTGATTAATAAAGACACCCAATTTCACTGGGGACCCACAGAAAACCAAGCTTTCAATGCTATAAAGAAGGCCATAATAGATGCTCCGTCTCTCATGAGCCCTGATTTCTCTCAAGACTTTACACTTTATACTTTTGCCTCTGATCGTTCCTATGTTGCAGTCCTAACTTAGAAGAATTCTGAGAACAACGAAGTACCCATCACCTTTATGAGCTCCGCCTTCAAAGGTGCTAAACTTAACTACCCAGCAGTTGATCGGCAAGCCTACGCTGTCTTCAAGGCGGTTAAGCATTTCCGGTCTTATCTTCTGAAGTCAAGGACAAAGGTCATTGTCCCCTACCCCGTCGTAAGGAACTTGTTAGTGCAAAAGGAGTTAGGAGAAAAAAGAGCCAACTGGGTCACCTCCTTGCAGGAGTATGACTTAGAGATCACCCCAGCTCAGATCGTGAGAGGCCAAGGTTTGTGTAAGTTGGTAGTTGATTCAGAAACTGAACAACGAGAAGATAGTGATATATCAGACCTACAACAACGCGATCAGAATTTGATTTGTTGCGCACAAAACCTCATAAGTCCTTGGTACGACGATATTAGACACTTCCTTCAACATGGATCAACACCCCGTCACCTTGACCCTGCCAAGAGAAGAGCGTTGAGACTAAAGTCCACCTCCTTTCATCTAGTTAACGGTATACTGTTTCGTCAGAATTTTGATGGCGTACTGATGCGTTGTCTTGAAAAGGATGAAGCAGAAAGAGTCTTTCTTGAGTTGCATGCAGGAGAAGCTGGTGGTCACTTCGGTGGTGACACCACTCCTCATAAGGTTTTAAGAGCCGGTTATTACTGGCTGACACTTTTTAAGGATGCCCATGCCTTGTGCCGTAAATGTATCATTTGTCAAAAAGCATCAGGGCGATTACAAAAACCAGCCTTCCCCTTGACACCCGTTTCAGTCGATTCTCCTTTTCAGCAATGGGGCCTTGATATCATTGGTCCTATTAACCCTCCATCCTCACAACAACACAAGTATATTGTGACAACCACTGATTACTTTACTCGATGGTCTAAAGCCACCGCGCTAAGAACTGTTAACACAAGTTAGGTGATCGCTTTTCTAAACTCGATTATCATCACCCGTTTTGGTATCCCTGATTGTCTAGTCTTTGATAACGCTTCATACTTTTCTTCTCTCGAGATGAGTGAGTTTGCCTTAGAGAAGGGAATAAAGATGAAGTATTCTGCTAGTTACTACCCCCAAGGTAACATATTAACAGAATCTACAAACAAGAACTTGATCAAGATTATCAAGAGAACCGTGGCTGAAAATCACAAGAACTGGCACAACGCACTGCTGAATGCACTATGGGCTGATAGGGTAACACCCAAAGCCACTATAGTTAATTCCCCCTTTTTTCTCGTATATGGCAGAGAAGCCATTCTGCCGCCTCACATTCTTCTTCCTTCACTTCAACTATCACATAAAGTTCAAGAAGAAGATTGTCCCACGTTAGAAAGCTGCATTAATGCTTTGATGAAGTTAGAAGAAGTAAGAACCCAAGCTAAGTGTAAGCTAGACCAACATCAACAACTGATTAAAAGATGGTTCGATTCTAATTCTACTTCTGATAGGAATTTTGAAGTAGGCGATCTCGTCTTAAAGTGGGAGAAACCACACGAGGGGAAGGGTGATCATACCAAGTTTCAAAATTTGTGGCTTGGGCTATTTTTGATTGCTGAAAAGTTGGGTCCCAGTTCCTTTCGTTTGCAGAATATTGAAGGGCATCTTGACACCTATCCGGTGAATGGCCAAGCCCTGAAAAGATACTTTTCTTGATTGTTACTCTTGTATATCATGTAAATATTTCCTTTTGTCTTTATTTTTGCCTTTGTTTTCGTTTTTTATTTTGATTTGAATGATCAGTTTGATGTGTTTTTAGAAACATATGCATGCCTGTACACTGAGCCATTCAGACCAAGACAATAAGAAAAATTTCTTCGCTGAAATAACTTTTGAAAAGTTGTACGAACATCAGTGACATATTCCTAAAAATGATATTTATGTCGGAAAATTTTGTTGTTTGAAAGAAGTTTACTATTTTCAATCTCTGAGTGAAGTTTGTCATGATCATATTTATCTTTTTACGATGTCCCTTTTACGTAAAGGAATGACTCAAAAGGATATCTCCCTGTCAAAGTAAGTTGTTTTAGAAATAAAACATTTCTGGAGCTGCATAAAGTACAGTATCAAAAATTTCTGATGAGGTCTAAAAAATATGAGAAAATGTCAAGATTTTTCAGCGTCACCCTGCTCAGCCATATATAAAAGAAAAACAAAATAAAAATGTAAATAAGAGCTGTGGGAAGTGTTTGTAAACCTGCCGGGATACTGAACAGGGCCGCTGGCAGCGGGTAAATGCAAGCATGGCTCCAAGACAACTTCGTCGGGGTACTGAACAGGCCTGTTGGCAGCGAAGCAATGTCGGGTAAATGAAAATCTGTAAAATTATAAGAAACCTCTTTTAAAGTCCTTTATTCTGATCTAGAACTTCTTGACATGATATAGACGTCCGAGTGGGTTAAATGGAAACCCTGCCGAGGCTATGGACGCCTGCTGGCAGCAGTGGCCATGCCAACAATATTGAATATTTTATCATAAAAATCATGACTTGGTGATCTTAAGACTGTTTTTGGTTTGCATCTTTTAAAACATCGCTGGAAAAGATAGTAAATGATGATGTTTGTACGATTTTCTAGTTGTTGTTTTTAAGTCAAATTTTTCTTTGCCGTCCTAATTTGAATTTGTTTCTTTTGACAGAGATAACTGCTTCTCCCAGTGTGTCGCCATTGTTGGCAGCCAATTCAATTTTTTCAATTTCCCTTAAAGCTGCCTACACCTATGTCTCTTGAACTTCAAATTTCTGTCGC
>JZKD02S1785918.1:580284-598653 GCA_000966675.3 Picea glauca | reverse complement strand
AAATATACCTTCCCAACCAATCCTCTATACTAATATTAGGATCTGATCAAGAAGGAAAAACAACCATTGGATCCAGGTAAAGTGGACTTGCCTTAACCCTTGTGCGCACTACCAATTGTTTCTTCTAAATAACCGTATAGTCACTAGGTTCCATTCATGTTGACATGAACTATACTATCTCCGTGAGGTGATCATCAACCTTCCTTATGTCCAGTAGTTGTGCATCCGACAATGTATCCTCAAAACTAGTAGGTTCCTCTCCATTTTCCAACCTCAATAAGTGGTAAGGACCTTTGTTCATCCTTCCTGGTTTTACCACGATCTAAAATTCATATTATTGAAATAGCAGAAGCCATCTACATATTCTTCCCCCCAACACTGTCTTCTCGACTAGGTATTTCAGCGTAGACTACATATCCTTCATTAAACGCTTCGACCACCACCCTGGAAAACATAGTTGGTGCATTTTTTAATACAACTGGCATCACTGTATACTGGTAATATCCCCATTCTTTTGTAAATGTGGTCTTATGAAAATCATCCGTGGAAATCCCGATCTAATGGTATCCTGAAAATCCATCAGTGAAGGACTAGACCTCATGTCCTCCTACAATGTCTAACATTTCGTCAGTGAATGGTGTAGGGAATGGGTCATGCAAATAGGCATCATTCAAATTCCTGAGATCTATGCAGATCCTGATCTCTCTTGTCTTCTTATCCTATACAACAATAGGGCTTATCCATTCTAACTCTTCAACAGGTTCTATGATTCCTACTTCTAACATTTTACCTTGTTCAGTCTTCACTTTTTCCTTATATTTTGGGTTCAATCTATAAGGTATTTTTTTTACTGGCCTTGCATCTGGTTTTAAGGGAATTTTCATCTCTCCCATGGGCCCTTTAATGCCCTTCATATCAGTGAACTTGGTTGGAAACAAGTACTGATATTCATGTAGTAACTCTGTGATCTTATCAATAGTGGAAGCATCCCAATATTCTCCAACATTAGCAAGCTTCGGTGTTTTTTCTGTTCCAATGTTGACTTTCTTTATTTTAATTGGATGTCCAATGAAGGGTAGCTCAACTCCTGGTCCTTCTATATCTCTTTGGATTTCTATTTCGATGATGTTCACCTTCCTAGGATCATCGTCTTCATCAACATTGATATTATAATAGCCTTGTAGTTTCTGAAGAGGTACAGTCCATTCATCCTCTTCTTGCTCGAAGGGGAAGCTAGGTGCCTCCTCAAACACTTTCTATCTTACAATCTCTAATAATTGATCCACTGTATGATATTGGCTTTCAAATTAGAAGGTAGTTAGAAAGTTTTGGGTCATACCTTCCCAATATGTATTGATGAGGCGCAGTTCTTCTTGAAGGTGCCAATTGATAGGGGCTTTGTCCAGTGTGTTGATGAATTTGTGCATCCACTGCTCTTGATGAATGCCACTCTAGGCTTCCTCAAAACTTCGCACATGGTCCTTCAGACAGCTCCGAATTGTGTGTCTAACTTCACAGCCTTCTACTTTCTCTGAGAACTGTGTTGTCATCAAAGTGCGACATTGTACCCAGTCTATAATTCTATGTTTGTGTGTCCCCCACCACCTTACTGGAGTGGCTTTAAAAGCCTTGTCCACTGCCAACAATCTTTGTTGTATTGTTACAATTTCTTCTCTTTTATATTTTCCCTTGCCTTTTTTCATATCTTCGACCTACAGTGATAAGCTAGTTAGCTGACTTAAGATTTGATTCATACCTAAGATAGATTCTCCCATAGGGGATGATTCTAGTTTCATGGCAATCTCCAGTGCCTCAACTTGTGAAAAAATCTTCTATTGCATCAAAGGAACTCTGATGTGTTGTAGGAGGGAAACAATGAACCATTCCTTGTTCTTCTCGTCGGGGATCTAAAAACGTAAATGGCATGTTAGGGTTTTAAACCTCTGATCAAACTCCCACATAGGTTCAACTATTCTTTGCTTGATTTATTTTGGTTATGTAATGCACTGTGACCCTGACTTGGGTTTCTTGAATTCTACAATCAGTGCAGTTTTTATCTGGTTCAGCGGTTTGGGATGGGAAACTCCTTGGAAAAAATTCATGTACCAACTCAATGCGCGGTCTCTCAGGGTAGTGATGAACTGAGCTCGTTTAAAAACTTCATCGGTGATATTCTTAATACTCCATACAAATTCACATAGAAACCAGTGTTGCTCAGGATCTTCAGATCCATCTCCTCTAAAGGTGGGTAACCTCATCTCATCAGCCATAGATCTTCCTAGGTTTCCTAACTGAATAGGTACTGAGCTACTTGTACCAGTTCTCCGATAACTTAGGTTACTCTGGTTACTTAATGCTGCTGAAACAACAGGAGGATTAATAATACTTACTTCAAAAATCTGCACAATTCCTAAAGTTTCTGGCTCTTCTTGACGATGTTCTTCTGTCTTTTCTTCTCTTGGTCCAATGGATCCTGACTATACTTCACTCATTATCTCTTCCTCTTCCCCACTATAGAATACTTCTTCCTACAAAAGAGGATCTTGATCTTGGTCAAACATGTTCGTCAAAGGAACTTCTCTAAATATCCTTCCACTACACATATGTCTGATCTCTGTGTCACTGTTGCTCTCTGAATTCTTGAAAATTAGCTCTTCAATATGACCCACTACTATATCTTCAATATTTTATTCTCATGCAATAGCATCTTGATCTTCAACTTCAGAAAATGTAAAAATTTTCCTCTAGGTCCCTTGAAGAAATATCTCTCTGCTTGGCTATATGAATCTATTCTATCAATAGAAAACTGGGTGATATACCCTCCAATGGTACTATCAGACTAGTGATCCACTGCTCTTGACACGACGTTATCAACTCTCTTAACATTCTTGATCAACGCTGACGTCCAAACCACATGTGGCTTAGATATGATCTCAAGCTAGGTATCTGCTAATCTGGCTAACCACTCGTATAGCTCCTTATGAATCCCTCCAAACAAAATCTCATGTATATTAGTAAAAATATACCTTCCCAACCAATCCTCTATACTAATATTAGGATCTTATCAAGAAGGACAAACAACCATTGGAACCAGGTAAAGTGGACTTGCCTTAACCCTTGTGTGCATAGGAGAGTGGACTTGTCGAAGTCTCGAAGAAATCAGATACTTTCCATCATCAAGGCTGACAGGTGGCGTAAGATCCACAACTCCAGAGCGAAATCACTTCAGAGATTTTGTGGACAAGGAGAAAGTGAAATCATTGAATGGATGAAGTATATCCTGAACATTGGTTGGTAGGAGATATGTGTCAATAGATCTGAGACTTTGGGGAAAATCACTTCGGAGGATTCCAAGTGAGGAGTGTGAAAAACTCCCAAATCCCTCAAGGCCTAAGAAGATCACAACCATATATTGTAGATGGACGCGTGGCGGAAATCCGTTGGTTTCGAGTGAAATCACTCTTAGAGGAACGAGTGCCCAGGAGTTTGAAACTCTCGAAGCCCGAAGAACGAAATCAGATAGAGGCCGTCAGATCAAGGGGGAGACACGTGTCAAGTGACCACGTGTTTCAGGTGAAAGAACTTCGAGGAAAGCAAGTGTGTAGGAGTTTGAACCTCCCGAAGACCAAAGAGCTGAAGAGCCAAGGATAATATGGACCATCAGATCTAGAATGGTACGTGGCGATAGATCATGAACTCCAGGTGAAAGTATTCTGGGAGAACATGAAGGAGGAAAGTTTTAAATAGATGAAGCCCAAATAGTTGAAGCAGGCTAGAACTGTTGATTTGAGAAAGACGTGTGGTAGGATATCTTTCATTTTAGAGAATTGTCACTACAGAGACTTTGTGGAGATGTGTTTCAGAATATCCTGAAGTGTCGAATCCTGAAGCATTTAGGGAGGTTGATCCCAAAGGAAATAACGTGGATCATTGATCTGTGAGGGGATGCATGGAGGAAAGAGATTCACTCCATTGGATTAGGAAAGAAATTTTTCAGAGGATCCAAAACTCTGGAAGGATCCACTTCGGAGATTTGCGTTTGTGAAGATTTCTGAACTACTGAAGTGTGGAGGTCCGAAGTCCACCAAGATCGTTCATCAGAGCGGGATGTGTGGTGAGAGATTAGACACTTCAAAGAAATCACTCTGGAAGAAGAAGGAATTGTTGGATGAGAATTCTCGAAGGTCGGAGAGCTGGAATTCATTTGAGCCATATGTTTTCTAAGGACAGGTGTCAACAAGTATTCCACTTCAAAATATAGCCACAGCGGAGGGAAAAAAGGTTGAGAATTGAAACTCCCAAAGGCTGATCTCATGGAGAATATCAGAGCTATAGATCTAAGGGTGAAAGGTGGCAGCAGATCTAAGAGTTCAAGGTTTTGGACTTTGAAATATTTTTGAGGAAGCATGAGTTGAGAATTGAAACTTCCAAAGGCCGAAAGGTGAAATCAATCATGACCGTTGATTGGAAGGGACACATGTTGATAGCTCATGGAGATCAGGGATAGCATGCTCTAGGGAGAGGGAAAGAAAAGGTGTCATCTCTCAGTCATTTGATTATGAAAAACTATCGAGGCCAAAAGATCGATCATTGAGTTGGATTGCGGGGCCAAAACATGCTCGGACTTTAAAATTCTTAGAGCGGGTCGCAATTGAAACCACGATATCACCAAAGGGATACATGGCGCTTTGTACTGAATTGCGGGGTGAAAAGAGGGTTGGTATCAAACCACCCTTGGTCATGCCTGCAATCACATTCTTACGTGAGGTCATAGTCCAGGGTCATATGAAGGAAGGGGCTAGTGAAAAAAAGACCTGGTGCTCGCAAATTGAAAAGTGCCAAGAGCGCTAGGGAAACGGATCGCGGGTTCCATAGAACCTACGACTAAGGAAATAGGGGGCTGATGTAAAATAAGCTAGGTTCAAATAGGATCCCAAAGAGTCGATCCAACTCAGCAGATTGAAATATCCTAGACTGGGAGGTCGCACAACCCCCAGGAGGGGAGGGGGGCTACATCAGGTGGTATCATATTGAGATTTTCGTCTGGAGATTTCAGAAGGAGACAAAGGAGAAAGTCGTTATTTTTTTGAAGTATGTTAGAACTATAATTCACCTTCAAATTTCATTGAAGGTAAGCCCAGTACCCATCAATTTATACAGTAAATGTAAATGATTTTTAGGTGATCAAATGGAGAGGACTCAATGATAATAACGTTCTAACTCAAAAATATGGACTAGCATGCACCAGTCATTGAGGCCTTGAATCACCTTCAATCAGTAAGTTGGAGTAAGGGTGAGTAGGAGGAATATTTATTGATAAAGGTGTAGAGGTCTGCTATGAACATCAGATTTTCTAGCAACCTAAGGAGGAAAAACTTAAACACAAGGTCATCTTGGATTAAAATTTCAAGGAAGCTGAAAGAAATCATAACAATACTATAATCAAACATTTATCATAATATAGCTACAGCAATCCATGTGAATCAATCAAACATGAACTCTCTCAGTATCAGAGGCAAATAAGATGGAGTAATAAAGATGACTTAGATTAATCAAGTTGTCTCAAAAATAAATACTTAACCAGAGAACGAGTGTTCTTCATAAAAATATTACAATAGAAGGGAGTCTGGCTCAACCATTCGACCTTTTTAAAATATGAAAACTAAGTATATATACTCAGAGAAATTTCTCCCTTCAGAAACATGCTCTGGTCATTACATTTAATACTAGGCATCTTCGCCTTCCTCTATCTGACCGCACTTGCGTTCTTATGCCAGACATGATCTCAGATCAATATGGGCTTTGTAGGAAAATCCATTGACAGAGGGTCCTTGGGTTGACAGTTTTCTTCCATGGTTGGCCTTTCCATGATTTCCATTGACGCGGTGAAACAAGGTTTCAACTACCTCCCCCCATTTCCATTAATTAATTGCATTGGGATTGGGACAGAGCCTGATGCCCATAAATGCTCTAGGAGACGTTCATGACTCCTCCAAGTCAAGAAAAGCATTTTTAAACCACAAAAATATTTCGATGAAACCAAAACGAGTGTTTTCGACTCTTGGCACAACTCCTATCCATCGCTCCATGTGAGCTCGGGCCACTACTTCACGCATCCCCTATGAAATTTCATGATTTTGTATTTCAAGGGTTCTCACTCCACTTGCTTTCAAAAGTCTCGATGCCTATTGGCACAGTGGTAGACCCAAGGTTCAATACTCAAGAGCACACCAAAAAGCCCTAACTACTGGCCCTTTCATAAACACCTACAAGGAAGATGTAGTCTCACCCAAAGTAGCTATAGGGGGCTGCAGGACACAGCTGTCTACAACCAGAAGGAATGTAAATTGGATTCAAAGCAATAACGCACATCAACCTAGTATTCTTTATCTTCCTTAAACCTACTGTGCAAGTTATAATTCAGATCTAACACAATATCACAATAGAAGCATATCAAATGACACAGAACACAACATCAATCACACATAACACAATATATATGTGGTTCACCCTCTCCCTAGGGATACGTCCATAGAACTGTGCTTTATAATATATTAAGATGAAATCATATAGTTCTATCTGCACTCTTATCTAGCAGAGCTTCTCTCTTCTCCTCTCTGTCTCTCCCTTCCCTGTGCACCCAATTATAGGGTTGATATTTGCACCCAGCTGAAGATCTTAAAATACCATAAGGCTCCCTCACTCAACACATCTCTCTCACACAATGATAATGGCTCAATCATACAATACAAAGAAATCTCAACCAACTTAGCACCAACCATAACAAAAATCCATCCCAGGTCCTTTAGACCTTTATTTATACATTACAAACACTCACTTCCATCCTTAGGTCAAGACCTAAGTGTCAAAAACCCTAGATACCAAAACCCTAGGTGTCTCAAACCATAGGTCAACTTGACCCGCATTTTAAGAGCTTCACTAGCTTGTATTTTCTTCCTTCTCGCGTGTTGCTTACAGGCATCTATTGACATCTTGTTTTTCTTTCTAAGTTGTCCATGATCCCTCTTCCTTGATTATTTTTCATCCTCGATCTCCTTGTCCAAAAACTTTCTTTCTCTTACTTCACTCCGTCTTTTCTTCTCTTTTGCTCACTTCGACCCAGTATCAGTCACTGTGTATTCCATGTAGTTCACATTCCTTCTTTTCTTCCTTAATCCTCACTTACTTCCATACCCAAGGACCAACAAGCCCCCAACACTCACCTGTGACTCGTCCCGAGGCACTTTAGGTCTGAAATTTCTATTCCATTTCAACTTTAGACTACGCAGGGCAGCCTGTGCATTCTGCTATGTTTCTCACTTCTATGTGCAGACTGTATTTTCTATCTTTCGTTCCTATTTTCAACTGCACCTGGTACATATAAAATTTTCCTTTCACTTTTACTGAGAGATGCAAGGCAACTGGTTTTCATAATACAATTTCAATCAGCTTCCCTTCACCAAGCCTTCCTTCCATTCTCCAGTCAAAGTCTTCAACTATGCAACTCCTCCTTCTGTAACATAGAAAATATTATATGGCCCAAGCCAATGCATATTGAACTTACTTTCATATACCAATACCAAATATCCTTGCTTGAACTCTTTCTCCTTGATATGCCTGTCATGGTAGGCCTTTTCTCTTTCTTTTTGAACCCGCTGGTGAAATCCTGCAATAAATCTATCTTCTTCCAGTTCGACCAACTACGCAAGCCTCTCTTGCACAGTGCCAGTGTCATCCATATCTATAAAGGCTGCAATTCTCATACTAGGAACCAAATATTCCATGGGTACAACTTCTTCTAGACCATAGACCAGTTTAAAGGGGTTTTGCATGGTTAGTTTGTTGCAAGTGGTTCTATAGGCCCATATTACTACTGGTACTCTCAAATCCCAGTCATCCTTGTTCACACTTCATATCTTTGTTAGCGTTGTCTACAAGATCTTATTGAATGCTTCAACCATCCCATTTTCTTGTGGGTGATAGGGCGTGCTCTTCCAATGGTGAACTTCAAATTCCTAAGTCAGGGCTTCAATAGTCTCGTTAATAAAATGTGTGCCTTGATCGCTCGTAAGGATCTTTGGGCATCCAAAACTGGCTATGATATCATCAAATATGAAGCACGTAGCTGTAGTTGCACTACAATCCTTAACTTCTCTTGCTTCGTCCCACCTAGTCAAGTACTTTGTCGCAGTGATTATGTATCTAGCTCCTATGCACTTCCCTGGTGGGTTGATAGGTCCCAAAAAATCAATGGCCCATTTCTGAAATTCTTGTAAGGTGAAGGATGACACGCTAAAGGAATATCATCTCTTCTATATGGCTTTCCAAGTCTTTGGCATACATCACAAGCCTTATAGTATTCCTTAGCATCTTTGTGTAGAGTAAGCCACCAAAGGCCAGGCCTAAGAATATTATGTGATGTCTCTTTCCCTGCGTAGTGTCCTCCTGCGATGCCTTCATGTGATTCTGTGAGGATCAATGGTTTCTCTGCTTCCATAACACACCTTCTCAATATCTCATTAGGTCCCATCTTGTATAGTTGTCCAGATATAAGTGAAAAATATGTAGCGCGCACTACCAACTGTTTCTTCTAAATAACCGTATAGTCACTAGGTTCCATTCCTGTTGACAGGAACTATACTATCTCCGTGAAGTGATCATCAACCTTCTTTATGTCTAGCAGTTCTGCATTCGACACTGTATCCTCCAAATTAGTAGGTTCCTCTCCGTGTTCCAACCTCAATAAGTGGTCAGGACCTTTGTTCATCCTTCCTGGTTTTACCATGATCTAAAAGTCATATTATTGAAATAGCATAAGCCATCTACATATTCTTCCCCCAACACTGTCTTTTCAACTAGGTATTTTAGTGCAGAGTGATTAGTGAACATTTTAAAATGTCCTCCCAACAAGTAGTGGAAAAAATTCTACAGTGCATACACCATGGCTAAACCTTCCCTTTCAGTGGTGGTGTAATTATCTCAGTTGTTGATAGCTTCCTACTAGAAAAGGATAATGGGTGGTCAATGTCTCATGTTCCCAGTTGTGCTAACACTTCTCCTAATGCGATATAAGATGCATCAACATGCACATGAAATTCCTTTCTCCAATCTGGGACAATCAGAATAGGCACAGTAACCATTTTCTATTTCACTGTGTCAAAGCTTTGTTGGCATTGTTTTATCCATTGAAACTGACAATCTTTCTTCAAAATCTTCTCCATGGGTGTTGTAATCTGTGCATAGCCTTTAATGAAATTCCTGTAGTATCCATTATGTCCCAGCGTAGTGTGCAACTGTTTGACTGAAGTAGGAGGGGGCATATCAACTATAATGGAAATCTTATATGGATCCATCAACAATCCCTACTTACACACAATATGGCCCATCAACACATCAAAGGGTGAAAAGAAGTTTCAATTTTTCAGGTTCAAGGCAATCTGACATTGCCTACACTTATCCAACATTAGTCTTAAACATTCAATATGATTTTGCAAAATGTTGAAAATAGTCCAATCATCAAAATATGCTTCCAGGAATTTATGTAAGAACTCCTTAAACTCTTCGACCACCACCCTGGAAAACATGGATGGTGCATTTTTCAATACAAATGGCATCACTGTATACTGGTAATATCCCCATTCGGTTGCAAATGTGGTCGTATGGAAATATTCCTTGGCAATCCTGATCTAATGGTATCCAGAAAATCCATCAGTGAAGGAGTAGACCTCATGTCCTCCTACATTGTCTAGCATTTCGTCAATGAATGGTGTAGGGAATGGGTAATGCAAATAGGAATCATACAGCTTCCTAAGATCTATGCAGATCCTGATCTCTCTTGTCTTCTTATCCTATACCACCATAGGGATTATCCATTCTGACTCTTCAATAGGTTCTATGATTCCTGCTTCTAACATTCTATCATATTTAGTCTTCACTTTTTACTTATATTTGGGGTCCAATCTGTAAGGTCTTTTTTTTTACTGGCCTTGCATCTGGTTTTAAGGGAATTTTCATCTCTCCCATGGGCCCTTTAATGCCGTTCATATCATTGAACTTGGTTGGAAACAAGTTCTGATATTCATGCAGTAACTCCATGATCTTATCAATAGTGGAAGCATCCCAATATTCTCCAACATTAGCAAGCTTCGGTGTTTGTTCTATTCCAATGTTGACTTTCTTGATTTTAATTGGCTATCCAATGAAGGGTAGTGCAATTCCTGGTCCTTATATATATCTTTGGCCTTATGTTTTGACACTATTCACCTTCCTAGGATCATCGTCTTCATCAACATTGATATTATAACAGCCTTGTAGTTTCTGAAGATGTGCAGTCCATTCATTTTCTTCTTGCTCCAAGGGGAAGCTAGGTGCCTCCTCAAACACTTTCTGTCTTACAATCTATAATAATTGATCCATTGTAGGATATTGGCTTTCGAATAAGATGGTAGTTACAAATTTTTGGGTCATACCTTCCCAATCTGTATTGATGATGCACAGTTCTTCTTGAAGGTACCAATTGATAGGGGTTGTGTCCAACGTGTTGATGAATTTATGCACCCACTGCTCTTTTGGAATGCCACTCCAGGCTTCCTCACAACTTCGCACATGGTCCTTCGGACAGCTCCGACCTGTGTATCTAACTTCACAACCTTCTACTTGCTCTGAGAACCGTTTTGTCATCAAAGTGCAACATTGTACCTAGTCTGTAATGCTATGTTTGTGTGTCCGCCACCACCTTGCTGGAGTGGCTTTCAAAGCCTTGTCCACTGCCAACAATCTTTGTTGTATTGTTAAAATTTCTTCTCTTTTATCTTTTCCCTTGCCTTTTTTCATATCTTCGACCTATAGTGATAAGCTAGTTAGATGACTTAATATTTGACTCATACCTGAGATGGATTCTCCCATAGGGGATGATTCTAGTTTCATGGCAATCTCCAGTGCCTCAACCTGTGAATAAATATCCTATTGCATCAAAGGAACTCTGATGTGTGGTAGGAGGGTAGAAATGAACCATTCCTTGTTTATCTCATCGGGGATCTGAAAGCACAAATGGCATGTTGGGGTTTTAAACCTCTGATCAAACTCCCACATAGGTTCAACTGTTCTTTGCTTGATTTATTTTAGTTCTGTAATGCACTGTGACCCTGACTTTGGTTTCTTGAATTCTACAATCAACACAGTTTTTATCTGATTTAGCGATTTGGGATGGGAAACTTTTTGGAAAAACTTCATGTACCAACTCAATGCGTGGTCTCTAAGGGTAGTGATGAACTGATCTCATTTAACAACTTCATCGGTGATATTCTTAATACTCCATACAACTTCACATAGAAACCAATGTTGCTCAGGATATTCATATCCATCTCCCCTAAAGTTGGGTAACCTCATCTCATCGGCCATAGATATTGCTAGGTTTCCTAACTGAATAAGTACTGAGCTACTTGTACCAGTTCTCTGATAACTTAGGTTACTCTGGTTACTTAATGCTGCTGAAACAACAGGAGGAGTAATACTACATATTTCAACAATCTGCACAGCTCCTGAAGTTTCTGGCTCTTCTCGACAAGGTTCTTCAGTCTTTTCTTCTCTTGGTCCAATGGATCTTGACTGTTCTTCACTCAGTAGCTCTTCCTATTCCCCACTATAGAATACTTCTTCCTGCAAAAGAGGATCTTGATCTTGCTCAAACAAGTTTGTCAAAGGAACTTCTCTCAATATCCTTCCACTGCACGTATGTCCAATCTCTGTGTCACTGTTGCTATCTGAATTCTTGAACATTAGCTCTTCAATATGACCCACTACTGTATCTTCAATATTTTATTCTCATGCAATAGCATCTTGATCTTCAACTTCAGAAAATGTAAAATTTTTCCTCTAGGTCCCTTGAAGAAATATCTCTTTGCTTGGCTATATGAATCTATTCTGTCAATAGAAAATTCGGTGATATACCCTCCAATGAAACTATCAAACCAGTGATCCACTACTCTTGACATGACATTATCAACTCTCTTAACCTTCTTGATCAACGCTAACGTCCAAACCACATGTGTCTTAGATCTGATCTCGAGCTAGGTATATGCTAATCTGGCTAACCACTCATATAGCTCCTTATGAATCCCTCCAAAGAAAATCTCATGTATATCAGTAAAATTATACCTTCCCGACCAATCCTCTATACTCAACACTTCTCTCTCACACAATGGTACTCGCTCAATCATACAATACAATGAACTCTCAACCAACTTAGAACCAACCATAACATCAATCCGTCCCAAGTCCTTTAGACCTTTATTTATACATTACAATCACTCACTGTCATCCTTAGGTTGATACCTAAGTGTCAATAACCCTAGATAGCAAAACCCTAGGTGTCTCAAACCCTAGGTCAACTTGACCCGCGTTTTTAGGGCTTCGCTAGCATGTCTTTCCTTCCTTCTCGTGCGGTGCTTCCATGCATTTGTTGACATCTTCTTTCTCTTACTGAGTTGTCCATGATCCCTCTTCCTTGCTGATCTGTCATCCTCGATCTCCTTGTCCAACGACTTGCTTTCTTTTACTTCGATCTGTATTTTTTGTGCTTTGGCTCACTTTGAACCAGTATCAGTCACTGTGTCTTCCATACAGTTCACATTCCTTCTTTTCTACCTTAATATTTGTTTACTTCCATACCCAAGGGCCAATAATGCTCACTTCTATGAAATGGCCCACTCTAATCAACGGTCAAAATTGCTTCAAAATGGATGGCCACGATATTTTCCCTGACAATACAAAACATTGCTATGCGATCAATGTTGGACCCTTTTTCTACATATTCTTCCCCCCAACACTGTATTTTTGACTTGGTATTTTAACACAGAGTGATCAGTGAACATTTTAAAATGTCCTCCAAATAAGTAGTGGTGAAAATTCTACAGTGCATACACCATGGCTAAACCTTTCCTTTCAGTGGTGGTGTAATTAATCTCAGTTGTTGATAGCTTCCTTCTAGAAAAGGATAATGGGTGGTCGATGTCTCATGTTCCCAGTTGTGCTAACAATTCTCCTCATGCGATAGAAGATGCATCGGCATGCACATGAAATTACTTGCTCCAAACTGGGAAAACTAGAATAAGCGCAGTAACCATTTTTTGTTTCACTGTGTCGAAGCTTTGCTGGCATTGTTCTGTCCATTGAAACTGGCAGTCTTTTTTAAAAAGCTTCTCCATGGGTGTTGTAATCTGTGCATAGACTTTAATGAAATTCCTATAGTATCCAATATGTCCTAGCATAGTGTGCAACTGTTTGATTGAAGTAGGAGGGGGCATATCAACTATAATGGCAATATTATATGGATCCATCAACAATCCCTACTTACACACAATAAGGCCCATCAACACATCGAAGGGTGAAAAGAAGATGCACTTTTTCAGGTTCAAGGCAATCTTACATTGCCTACACTTATCCAACATTGGTCTTAAACATTCAATATGATTTTGAAAAATGTTGAAAACATTCCAATCATCAAAATATGCTTCCAGGAATTTATAAACAACTCCTTAAACACTTCGAACACCACCCTAGAAAACATGGCTGGTGCATTTTTCAATACAAATGGCATCACTGTATACTGGTAAGACACCCATTCTATTGCAAATGTGGTCTTATGGAAATCTTCCTTTGCAATCCCGATCTAATGGTATCCCAAAAACCCATCAATGAAGGAGTAGACCTCATGTCCTCCTACATTGTCTAGCATTTCGTCGGTGAATGGTGTAGGGAATGGGTCATGCAAACATGCATCATTCAACTTCCCGAGATCTATGCAGATCCTGATCTCTCTTGTCTTCTTATCCTATACCACCATAGGGCTTATCCATTCTGACTCTTCAACAGGTTCTATGATTCATGCTTCTAACATTCGGTCTTGTTCAGTCTTCACTTTTTCCTTATATTTGGGGTTCAATCTGTAAGGTATTTTTTTGACTGGCCTTGCATCTGGTTTTAAGGGAATTTTCATCTCTCCCATGGACCCTTTAATGCCCTTCATATCAGTGAACTTGGTTGGAAACAAGTCCTGATATTCATCAAGTGACTCTGTGATCTTATCAATAGTGGAAGCATCCCAATATTCTCCAACATTAGCAATCTTCGTTGTTTGTTCTATTCCAATGTTGACTTTCTTGATTCTAATTGGTTGTCCAATGAAGGGTATCTCAACTCCTGTTCCTTCTATATCTCTTTGGCCTTATTTTTCGACGATGTTCACCTTCCTAGGATCATCGTCTTCATCAACATTGATATTATAACATCCTTGCAGCTTTTGAAGAGGTTCATTTCATTCATCCTCTTCTTGCTCCAAGGGGAAGCTAGGTGCCTCCTCAAACACTTTATGTGTTACAATCTGTAATAATTGATCCACTGTAGGATATTGGCTTTCAAATAAGAAGTTAGTTACAAATTTTTGGGTCATACCTTCCCAATCTGTATTGATGAGGCACACTTCTTCTTGAAGGTACCAATTGATAGGGTTTGTGTCCAGTGTGTTGATGAATTTATGCACCCATTGCTCTTTAGGAAAGCCACTCTAGGTTTCATCACAACTTCGCACATGGTCCTTCGGACAAATCCAACCTGTGTATCTAACTTTGCAACCTTCTACTTTCTCTGAGAACCATGTTTCTCATCAAAGTGCAACATTGTACCCAGTCTGTAATGCTATGTTTGTGTGTCCCCCACCACCTTGCTAGAGTGGCTTTCAAAGCCTTGTCCACTGCCAACAATCTTTCTTGTATTGTTACAATTTCTTCTTTTTTATCTTTTCCCTTGTCTTTTTCCATATCTTCGACCTGCAGTGATAAGCTAGTTAGCTGAATTAAGATTTGACTCATACCTGCGATGGATTCTCCCATAGGGGATGATTCTAGATTCATGGAAATCTCTAGTGCCTCAACCTGTGAAGAAATCTTCTATTGCATCAAAGGAACTCTAATGTGTGGTAGGAAGGTATCGATGAACCATTCCTTGTTATTTTCATCAGGGATCTGAAAACACAAATGGCATGTTCAGGCTTTAAGCCTCTGGTCAAACTACCACATAGGTTAAACTTTTCTTTGCTTGATTTATTTTAGTTTTGTAATGCACTATGACCCTGACTTGGGTTTCTTGAATTCTGCAATCAACGTAGTTTTTATCTAGTTCAGTGGTTTGGGATGGGCAACTCCTTGGAAAAAATTCATGTACCAGCTCAATGCGCAGTTTCTCAGGGTAGTGATGAACTGAGCTCGTTTAACAACTTCATCAGTGATATTCTTAATACTCCATACAACTTCACATAGAAACCAGTGTTGCTCAGGATATTCAGATCCATCTCCCCTAAAGGTGGGTAACCTCATCTCATCGGCCATAGATATTGCTAGGTTTCCTAACTAAATAGGTATTGAGCTACTTGTACTAGTTCTCTGATAACTTATTTTACTCTGGTTACTTAATGTTGTTGAAACAACAAGAAGAGTAAAAATACTTACTTCAAAAATCTACACAGTTCCTGAAGTTTTTGGCTCTTCTTGATGAGGTTCTTTAGTCTTTTCTTCTCTTGTTCTAATGGATCCTGACTGTTCTTCACTCAGTATCTCTTCCTCTTCCCCACTATAGAATACTTATTCCTACAAAATAGGATCTTGATCTTGCTCAAACAAGTTCGTCAAAGGAACTTCTCTGAATATCCTTCCACTGCACATATGTCTGATCTCTGTGTCACTGTCGCTGTCTAAATTCTTGAAAATTATCTCTTCAATATGACCTACTACTGTATCTTCAATATTTTATTCTCATGCAATAGCATCTTGATCTTCAACTTCAGAAAATGTAAAATTTTTTCTCTAGGTCCCTTGAAGAAATATCTCTTTGTTTGGCTATATGAATCTATTCTGTCAATTGAAAACTCGATGATATACCCTCCAATGGTACTATCAAACCAGTGATCCACTGCTCTTGACACGACGTCCAAACCACATGTGGCTTAGATCTGATCTCGAGCTAGGTATCTGTTAATCTGGCTAACCACTCGTATAGCTCCTTATGAATCCCTCCAAAGAAAATCTCGTGTATATCAGTAAAAATATACCTTCCCAACCAATCCTCTATACTAATATTAGGATCTGATCAAGAAGGACAAACAACCATTGGATCCAGGTAAAGTGGACTTGCCTTAACCCTTGTGTGCACAGGAGAGTGGACTTGCTGAAGTCCCGAAGAAATTAGGGACTTTCCATCATCAAGGCTGATAGGTGGTGTAAGATCCACAACTCCAGAGCGAAATCACTTCAGAGATTTTGTGGACAAGGAGAAAGTGAAATTGTTGAAGGGCTGAAGTAGATCCTGAACGTTGGTTGGCAGGAGATACATGCCAATAGATCTGATACTTTGGGGAAAATCACTTCAGAGGATTGCAAGTGAGGAGTGTGAAAAACTCCTAAATCCTTGAAGGCCTAAGAAGATTGCAACCATCTATTGCATATGGACGCGTGGCGGAAATCCGTTGGTTTCGAGTGAAATCACTCTGAGAGGAACGAGTGCGTAGGAGATTGAAACTCAAGAAGCCTGAAGAACCAAAGAAGATAGAGGCCTTCAGATCAAGGGGGAGACATGTATCAAGTGACCACATGTTTCAGGTGAAAGAAATTCGAGGAAAGCAAGTGTGTAGGAGTTTGAACCTCCTGAAGACCAAAGAGCCGAAGAGTTGAGGATAATCTGGACCGTCAGATCTAGAATGGTATGTGGCGATAGATCATGAACTCTAGGTGAAAGTATTCTTGGAGAATTTGAAGGAGGAAAGTTTTAAATAGATGAAGCCTGAATAGTTTAAGCAGGCTAGAGCCGTCGATTTGAGACTAATGCATGGTAGGAGATATTTCATTTCAGAGAATTGTCACTACAGAGACTTTGTGGAGATGTGTTTCAGAATATCCTGAAGTGTCGAATCCTGAAGCATTTAGGGAGGTTGATACCAAAGGAAATAATGTGGATTGTTGATCTTTGATGGGATGTGTGGAGGAAAGAGATTCACTCTGTTGGATCAAGAAAGACAATTTTCAGAGGATCCAACACTCTTGAAGGATCCACTTCGGAGATTTTCATTTGTGAATATTTATGAACTCCCGAAGTGTGTAGGTACGAAGTCCACCAAGATTGTCCATCAAAGAGGGATGTGTGGTGAGAGATTAGACACTTCGGAGAAATCACTCCGGAAGAAGAAGGAATTGTTGGATGAGAATTCTTGAAGGCTGGAGAGCCGGAATTCATTTGAGTCATCCTTTTTCTAAGGATAGGTGTCAACAAGTCTTCCACTTCAAAATATAGCCACAACGGAGGGAGAAAAGGTTGAGAATTGAATCTCCCAAAGGCTAATCTCATGGAGAATATCATAGCTATATATCTAAGGGAGAAAGGTGGCAGTAGATCTAAGAGTTCAAGGTTTTGGACTTTGAAATATTTTGGAGGAAGCATGAGTTGAGAATTAAAACTTCTGAAGGCCGAAAGGTGAAATCAATCACGACCGTTGATTGGTAGGGACACGTGTTGATATCTCATGGAGATCAGGGATAGCATGCTCCAGGGAGAAGGAAATAAAAGGTGTCAGCTCTCATCCATTTGATCATGAAAAATCGTTGAGGCCAAAATATTGATGATCGTGCTGGATTGCGGGGCCAAAACATGCTCGGACTTTAAAATTCTTATAGTGGGTCACAATTGAAAACACGATATCTCCAAAGGGATACATGGTGCTTTGTACTGAATTGCGGGGTGAAAAGAGGGTTGGTATCAAACCACCCTTGGTCACGCCTGCAATCACATTCTTATGTGAGTTCATAGTCTAGGGCCATATGAAGGAAGGGGCTAGTGAAAAAAGGAGCTAGTGCTCGCAAATTGAAAAGTGCCAAGAGCGCTAGGGAAATGGATCGTGGGTTCCATAGAACCTGCACCTAAGGAAATAGGGGGCCGATGTAAAATAATTTGGGGTTCAAATAGGAGCCCAAAGAGTTGATCCAGCTCAGCATATTGAAAGATCCTAGATTGGGAGGTCACAGAACCCCCAGGAGGGGAGGGGGGCTACATCAGGTGGTATCATATTGAGATTTTCATCTGTAGATTTCAGAAGGAGACAGAGGAGAAAACCATTATTTTTTTTGTAGTATGTTAGCACTATAATTCACCTTCATATTTCATTGAAGGTAAGCCCAATACCCATCAATTTATACAATAAATGTAAATGATTTTTAGGTGATCAAATGGAGAGGACTCAATGATAATAATGTTCTAACTCAAAAATATGGACTAGCATGCACCAGTCATTGAGGCCTTGAATCAACTTCAGTCAGTAAGTTGGAGTAA
>JZKD02S1785918.1:547767-580234 GCA_000966675.3 Picea glauca | reverse complement strand
CCCATGGACCCTTTAATGCCCTTCATATTAGTGAACTTGGTTGGAAACAAGTCCTGATATTCATCCAGTAACTCCGTGATCTTATCAATAGTGGAAGCATCCCAATATTCTCCAACATTAGCAATCTTCGGTGTTTGTTCTATTCCAATGTTGACTTTCTTGATTTTAATTGGCTGTCCAATGAAGGGTATCTCAACTCTTGTTCCTTCTATATCTCTTTGGCCTTCTTTTTCGACGATGTTCACCTTCCTAGGATCATCGTCTTCATCAACATTGATATTATAACATCCTTGCAGCTTTTGAAGAGTTTTAGTCCATTCATCCTCTTCTTGCTCCAAGGGGAAGCTAGGTGCCTCCTCAAACACTTTATGTCTTACAATCTATAATAATTGATCCACTGTAGGATATTGGCTTTAAAATAAGAAGGTAGTTACAAAGTTTTGGGTGATACCTTCCCAATCTATATTGATGAGGCACACTTCTTCTTGAAGGTACCAATTGATAGGGGTTGTGTCCAGTAGCTCTTCACTTAGTAGCTCTTTCTCTTCCCCACTATAGAATACTTCTTCCTGCAAAAGAGGATCTTGATCTTGTTCAAACAAGTTCATCAAAGGAACTTCTCTGAATATCCTTCCACTACACATATGTCTAATCTCCGTGTCACTGTCGCTGTCTGAATTCTTGAAAATTAGCTCTTCAATATGACCGACTACTGTATCTTCAATATTTTATTCTCATGCAATAGCATCTTGATCTTCAACTTCAGAAAATGTAAAATTTTTCCTCTAGGTCCCTTGAAGAAATATCTCTCTGTTTGGCTATATGAATCTATTCTGTCAATTGAAAACTTGATGATATACCCTCCAATGGTAATATCAAACCAGTGATCCACTACTCTTGACACGACGTTATCAACTCTCTTAACCTTCTTGATCAACGCTGACGTCCAAACCACATGTGGCTTAGATCTGATCTCGAGCTAGGTATCTATTAATCTGGCTAACCACTCGTATAGCTCCTTATGAATCCCTCCAAATAAAATCTTGTGTATATCAGTAAAAATATACCTTCCCAACCAATCCTCTATACTAATATTAGGATCTGATCAAGAAGGACAAACAACCATTGGATCTAGGTAAAGTGGACTTGCCTTAACCCTTGTGTGCACAGGAGAGTGGACTTGTTGAAGTCCCAAAGAAATTAGGGACTTTCCATCATCAAGGATGATAGGTGGTGTAAGATCCATAACTCCAGAGCGAAATCACTTCAGAGATTTTGTGGACAAGGAGAAAGTGAAATTGTTGAAGGGCTAAAGTAGATCCTGAACGTTGGTTGGCAGGAGATACGTGTCAATAGATATGAGACTTTGGGGAAAATCACTTCAGAGGATTGCAAGTGAGGAGTGTGACAAACTCCCAAATCCTTGAAGGCCTAAGAATATTGCAACCATCTATTGCAGATGGACGCGTGGTGTAAATCCATTGGTTTCAAGTGAAATCACTCTGAGAGGAACGAGTGCGTAGGAGTTTGAAACTCAAGAAGCCCGAAGAACCGAAGAATATAGAGGTCATCAGATCAAGGGGGAGACATGCGTCAAGTGACCACATGTTTCAGGTGAAAGAAATTAGAGGAAAGCAAGTGTGTAGGAGTTTGAACCTCCTGAAGACCAAAGAGCCGAAGAGCTGAGGATAATCTGGACCGTCAGATCTAGAATGGTACGTGGTGATAGATCATGAACTCTAGGTGAAAGTATTCTTAGATAATTTGAAGGAGGAAAGTTTTAAATAGATGAATCCTGAACAGTTTAAGCAGGCTAGAGCCATCAATTTGAGAATAACGCGTGGTAGGAGATATTTCATTTCAGAGAATTGTCACTACAGAGACTTTGTGGAGATGTGTTTCAGAATATCCTAAAGTGTCGAATCCTGAAGCATTTAGGGAGGTTGATCCCAAAGGAAATAATGTGGATTGTTTATCTTTGATGGGATGTCTGGAGGAAAGAGATTCAATCCGTTGGATCAAGAAAGACAATTTTTAGAGGATCCAACACTCTTGAAGGATCCACTTCAGAGATTTGCATTTGTGAAGATTTTTGAACTCCCGAAGTGTGTAGGTCCGAAGTCCACCAAGACTGTCCATCAAAGAGGGATGTGTGGTGAGAGATTAGACACTTCGAAGAAATCACTCCAGAAGAAGAAGGAATTGTTGGATGAGAATTCTCGAAGGCCAGAGAGCCAGAATTCATTTGAGTCATCCTTTTTCTAAGGACAGGTGTCAACAAGTCTTCCACTTCAAAATATAGCCACAACGCAGGGAGAAAAGGTTGAGAATTGAAACTCCTAAAGGCTAATCTCATGGAGAATATCGTAGCTATAGATATAAGGGAGAAAGGTGGTAGAAGATATAAGAGTTCAAGGTTTTGGACTTTGAAATATTTTGGAGGAAGCATGAGTTGAGAATTGAAACTTCTGAAGGCCGAAAGGTGAAATCAATCACGGCCGTTGATTGGTAGGGACACGTGTTGATAGCTCATGGAGATCAGGGATAGCATGCTCCAGGGAGAAGGAAAGAAAAGGTGTCATCTCTCATCCATTTGATCATGAAACACCGTTGAGGCCAAAAGATTGATGATCGAGCTGGATTGCGGGGACAAAACATGCTCGGACTTTAAAATTCTTATAGCGGGTCACAATTGAAACCATGATATCACCAAAGGGATACATGGTGCTTTGTACTGAATTGCGGGGTGAAAAGAGGGTTGGTATCAAACCACCCTTGGTCGCGCCTGCAATCACATTCTTATGTGAGGTCATAGTCCAGGGCCATATGAAGGAAGGGGCTAGTTAAAAAAGGAGCTAGTGCTCGCAAATTGAAAAGTTCCAAGAGCGCTAGGGAAACGGATCATGGGTTCCATAGAACCTGCGCCTAAGGAAATAGGGGGCTGATGTAAAATAATTTGGGGTTCAAATAGGAGCCCAAAGAGTCGATCCAGCTCATCATATTGAAAGATCCTAGACTAGGAGGTCGCAGAACCCCCAGGAGGGGAGGGGGGCTACATCAGGTGGTATCATATTGAGATTTTCATCTGTAGATTTCAGAAGGAGACAGAGGAGAAAGCCATTATTTTTTTTGCAGTATGTTAGCACTATAATTCACCTTCAGATTGCATTGAAGGTAAGCCCAGTACCCATCAATTTATACAGTAAATGTAAATGATTCTTAGGTGATCAAATGGAGAGGACTCAATGATAATAATGTTCTAACTCAAAAATATGGACTAGCATGCACCAGTCATTGAGGCCTTGAATCAACTTCAGTCAGTAAGTTGGAGTAAGGGTGAGAAGGAGGAATATTTATTGAGAAAGGTGTAGAGGTTCTCTATGAACATCAGATTTTCTAGCAACCTAAGGAGGAAAAACTTAAACACAAGGTCATCTTGGATTCAAATTTCAAGGAAGTTGAAAGAAATCATAACAGTACTATAATAAAAAATTTGTCATAATACAGTTACAACAATCCATGTGAATCAATCAAACATGAACTCTCTCAGTATTAGAGGAAAATAAGATGGAGTAATAAAGATGACTTAGATTAATCAAGTTGTCTCAAAAACAAATACTTAACCAGAGAACCAGTGTTCTTCATAAAAATATTACAATAGAAGGGAGTCTGGCTCAACCATTTGACCTTTTTAAAATATGAAAGCTAAGTATATATACTCAGAGAAACTGCTCCCTTCAAAAACGTGCTCTGGTATCCATTGGGTTGACAGTCAACCCAAGGACCCTTTGTCTGCATTAATTATCCCACCATTTCCATTAATTATCTGCATTGGGATTGGGACGGAGCTTGATGCCCATAAATGCTCCAAGAGACATTCACGACTCCTCCAAGTAAGGACTAGAATTTCAAAACCACACAAATATTCTGATGAAACCAAAACTAGCGCTTTCGACTCTTGGCACAACTCCTATCCATCGCTCCACGTGACCTCGGTCCACGACCTTAGTCATCCCCTATGAAATTTTAGGATTTTGTATTTCAGGGGTTCTCACTCCACTTTCTTTCAAAAGTCCTAAGGCCTGTTGGCACAGTGGCAGATCCAAGGTTCAATACTCAAGAGCACACCAATAAGCCCTAACTACAGGCCCTTTCGGAAACACCTGCAATGCAGATGCAGTCTCACCCGAAGTAGCTATAGGGGGTTGCAGGACACAGGTGTCTACAACCAGAAGGAATGTAAAGTGGATTCAAAGCAATAAAACACATCAAACTAGTATTCTTTATCTTCCTTAAACCTACTATGCAAGTTATAATTCAGACCTAACACAATATCACAATAGCAACATATCAAATGACACAGAACTAGGGATGATTTTAAGGATGGAAATTTATTTTAAAATGTAGAAACCTTGGCAAATATTACTAATCCTTCATATGCCATCTATAAATCATTGGCGATATTTTTGTAAAAATATTCAAATTTCTAAGGATTTTATATATTTTTTATAATTTTTTGGCGATTTTTAAGGTAAAATAATTTTATTCTATAGAATTTGGGCGAATCATTTTTAAAATAGCGAATCTCCTTTTGGGAAAAACCATGGAAAATTAGCCCATGAGCGAAATTTAGCCCCTAAAATCATCCCTGCACAGAACACAACATCAATCACTCATAACACAATATATATGTGGGTTACCCTCTCCCTAGGGATACGTCCACAAAATGTGCTTTATAATATATTAAGATGAAAGCGTACAGTTCTATCTGCGCTCTTATCTAGCAGATCTTCTCTCTTCTCCTCTCTGTCTCTCCCTTCCCTGTGCACCCAATTACAGGGTTGATATTTGCACCCAGCTGAAGATCTTACAATACCATAAGGCTCCCTCACTCAACACTTCTCTCTCACACAATGGTAATTGCTCAATCATACAATACAATGAAATCTCAACCAACTTAGCACCAACCATAACAAAAATCCATCCCAGGTCCTTTAGACCTTTATTTATACATTACAGACACTCACTTCCATCCTTAGGTTGAGACCTAAGTGTCAAAAACCCTAGATACCAAAACCCTAGGTGTCTCAAACCATAGGTCAACTTGACCCGCATTTTGAGAGCTTCACTAGCCTGTATTTCCTTCCTTCTCACGTGTTGCTTCCAAGCATCTATTGACATCTTATTTTTCTTCCTAATTTGTCCATGATCCCTCTTCCTTTACTATTTTTCATCCTCGATCTCCTTGTCCAAACACTTTCTTTCTCTTACTTCACTTCGTCATTTCTTCTCTTTTGCTCACTTCGACCTAGTATCAGTCACTGTGTCTTCCGCACAGTTCAAATTCCTTCTTTTCTACCTTAATATTCACTTACTTCCATACCCAAGGACCAACAATCCCCCAACACTCACTTGTGACTCGTCCTGAGGCACTTAGGGTCTAAACTTTCTGTTCCATTTCAACTTCAGACTACGCAGGGCAGCCTATGCGTTCTACTATGTTTCTCCCTTCTATGTGCAGACTGTATTTTCTGTCTTTGGTACCTAGTTTCGACTACACCTGGTACATAGAACCTTTTCCTTTCACTTTTACTGAGAGCTGCGAGGCAACTAGTTTTCATAATACAATTTCAATCGGCTTCTGCTCACCAAGCCTTCCTTCCATTCTCCAGTCAAAGTCTTCAACTGTGCAACTCCTCCTTCTGTAACATAGAAAATATTATATGGCCCAAGCCAATGCATCCTGAACTTCCCTGGATGTCTCATGAACTTACTATCATATACCAATACCAGATCTTCTTAATTGAACGCTTTCTCCTTGATATGCATGTCATGGTAGGCATTTTCTCTTTCTTTCTGAACCTGGTAGTGAAATCCTGTAATAAATCTATCTTCTTCCAATTCAACCAACTATGCAAGCCTCTCTTGCACAGTTCCAGTGTCATCCATATCTACAAAGGCTGCAATAATCATACTAGGAACCAAATATTCCATGGGTACAACTGCTTCTAGACCATAGACCAGTTTAAAGGGGGTTTGCATGGTTAGTTTCTTGCAAGTGGCTCTATAGGCCCATATTACTGCTGGTACTCTCAAATCCTAGTCATCCTTGATCACACTGCATATCTTTGTCACTGTTGTCTACAAGATCTTATTGCATGCTTCAACTGTCCCATTTTATTGTGGGTGATAGGGCGTGCTCTTCCAATGGTGAACTTCAAATTCCTAAGTCAGGGCTTCAATAGTCTCATTAATAAAATGTGTGCCTTGATCGCTCATAAGGATCTTTGGGCATCCGAACCTGGTTATGATATCATCAAATATGAAGCACGTAGTTGTAGTTGCACTACAATCCTTAACTTCTCTTTCTTCGGCCCATCTAGTCAAGTACATTGTCACAATGATTATGTATCTAGATCCTATGCACTTCCCTGGTGGGTTGATAGGTCCCATGAAATCAATGGCCCATTTCTAAAATTCTTGTAAGGTCAAGGACAACATGCTAAAGGAATCTTGTATCTTCTAGATGGCTTCCCAAGTATTTGGCATACATCACAAGCCTTATAGTATTCCTTAGCATCTTTGTGTAGATTAAGCCACCAAAGGCCAGGCCTAAGAATCTTCTGCGATGTTTCTTTCCCTACGTAGTGTCCTCCTGTGAAGCCTTCATGTGATTCTATGAGGATAAATGGTCTCTCTGCTTCCATAACACACCTTCTCAATATCTCATCAAGTCCCATATTGTATAGTTGTCCAGCTATAAGTGAAAAATATGCAGCGCGCACTACCAAATTTTTCTTCTGAATAACCGTATAGTCACTAGGTTCCATTCATGTTGACAGGAACTGTACTATCTCCATGAAGTGATCATCCACCTTCCTTATGGCTAGCAGTTGTGTATCCGACAGTGTATCCTCCAAACTAGTAGGTTCCTCTCCATGTTCCAACCTCAATAAGTGATCAAGACCTTTGTTCATCCTTCCTGGTTTTACCACGATCTAAAAGTCATATTATTGAAATAGCAGAAGCCATCTACATATTCTTCCCCCCAACACTGTCTTTTCGACTAGGTATTTCAGCGTAGAGTGATTAGTGAACATTTTAAAATGTCCTCCCAACAAGTAGTGGCAAAAATTCTATAGTGCATACACCATGGCTAAACCTTCCCTTTTAGTGGTGGTGTAATTAATCTCAGTTGTTGATAGCTTCCTGCTAGAAAAGGATAATGGGTGGTCGATGTCTCATGTTCCCAGTTGTGCTAACACTGCTCCTAATGTGATAGAAGATGCCTCAACATGCACATGAAGTTCCTTGCTCCAATCTGGGAAAACTAGAATAGGCGCAGTAACCATTTTCTGTTTCATTGTGTCGAAGCTTTGTTGGCATTGTTCTGTCCATTGAAACTGGCAGTATTTTTTCAAAAGCTTCTCCATGGGTGTTGTAATCTATGCATAGCCTTTAATGAAATTCCCGTAGTATCCAGTATGTCCCAGCATAGCATGAAACTGTTTGACTGAAGTAGGAGGGGGCATATCAACTATAATGGCAATCTTATATGGATCCATCAACAATCCCTACTTACACACAATATGGCCCATCAACACATCGAAGAGTGAAAAGAAAATGCACTTTTTCAGGTTCAAGGCAATCTGACATTGACTACACTTACCCAACATTAGTATTAAACATTCAATATGATTTTGCAAAATGTTGAAAATAGTCCAATCATCAAAATATGTTTCGAGGAATTTATGTATGAACTCGTTAAATGCTTCGACCACCACCCTGGAAAACATGGTTGGTGCATTTTTCAATACAAATGGAATCACTATATACTGGTAAGATCCCCATTCTGTTGCAAATGTGGTCTTATGGAAATCTTCCTTGGCAATCCCGATCTAATGGTATCTCGAAAATCCATCAGTGAAGGAGTAGACCTCATGTCCTCCTACAATGTCTAGCATTTCATCAGTGAATGGTGTAGGGAATGGGTCATGCAAACATGAATCATTCAGCTTCCTGAGATCTATGCAGATCCTAATCTCTCTTGTCTTCTTATCCTATACCACTATAGGGCTTATCCATTCTGACTCTTCAACACATTCTATGATTCCTGCTTCTAACATTCTGTCTTGTTCAGTCTTCACTTTTTCCTTATATTTGGGGTTCAATCTATAAGGTATTTTTTGGACTGGCCTTCCATCTGGTTTTAAGGGAATTTTCATCTCTCCCATGGGCCCTTTAATGCCCTTCATATCAGTGAACTTGGTTGGAAACAAGTCCTGATATTCATGCAGTAACTCTGTGATCTTATCAATAGTGGAAGCATCCCAATATTCTCCAACATTAGCAAGCTTCGGTGTTTGTTCTATTCCAATGTTGACTTTATTGATTTTAATTGGTTGTCCAATGATGGGTAGCTCAACTCCTAGTCCTTATATATCTCTTTGGCCTTCTATTTCGATGATGTTCACCTTCCTAGGATCATCATCTTCATCAACATTGATATTATAACAGCCTTGCAGTTTCTGAAGAGGTGCAGTCCATTCATCCTCTTCTTGCTCCAAGGGGAAGCTAGGTGCCTCCTCAAACACTTTCTGTCTTACAATCTGTAATAATTGATCCACTATAGGATATTGGCTTTCAAATAAGAAGGTAGTTACAAAGTTTTTGGTCATACCTTCCCAATCTATATTGATGAGGCGCAGTTCTTCTTGAAGGTACCAATTGATAGGGGCTTTGTCCAATGTGTTGATGAATTTATGCACCCACTGATCTTGAGGAATTCCACTCTAGGCTTCCTCACAACTTTGCACATGGTCCTTCATACAACTTCGACCTGTGTATCTAACTTCGTAACCTTCTACCTGCTCTGAGAACAATGTTGTCATCAAAGTGCGACATTGTACCCAGTCTGTAATGCTATGTTTGTGTGTCCCCCACCACCTTGCTGGAGTGGCTTTAGAAGCCTTGTCCACTGCCAACAATCTTTGTTGTATGTTTACAATTTCTTCTCTTTTATCTTTTCGCTTGCCTTTTTGCATATCTTCGACCTGCAGTGATAAGCTAGTTAGCTGACTTAAGATTTGACTCATACCTGAGATGGATTCTCCCATAGGGGATGATTCTAGTTTCATGGAAATCTCCTGTGCCTCAACCTATGAAGAAATATTCTATTGCATCAAAGGAACTTTGATGTGTGGTAGGAGGGCATAAATGAACCATTCCTTGTTCTTCTCATCGGGGATATAAAAACGCAAATAGCATGTTAGGGTTTTAAACCTATGATCAAAATCCCACATAGGTTCAACTGTTCTTTGCTTGATTTATTTTAGTTCTGTAATGCACTGTGACCCTGACTTGGGTTTCTTGAATTCTGCAATCAGTGCAGTTTTTTATCTAGTTCAGTGGTTTGGGATGGGCAACTCCTTGGAAAAACTTCATGTACCAGCTCAATGCACAGTCTCTCAGGGTAGTGATGAACTAAGCTCGTTTAAAAACTTCATCGGTGACATTCTTAATACTCCATACAACTTCACATAGAAACCAGTGTTGCTCAGGATATTCAGATCCATATCCCCTAAAGGTGGGTAACCTCATCTCATCAGCCATAGATATTGATAGGTTTCCTAAATGAATAGATACTGAGCTACTTGTACCAGTTCTCCGATAACTTAGGTTACTCTGGTTACTTAATGCTGCTGAAACAACATGAGGAGTAATAATACTTACTTCAAAAATCTGCACAGTTCCTGAAGTTTCTGGCTCTTCTCGATGAGGTTCTTCAGTCTTTTCTTCTCTTGGTCCAATGGATCCTGACTATTCTTCACTCAGTAGCTCTTCCTCTTCCCCACTACTGAATACTTCTTCCTACAAAAGAGAATCTTGATCTTGCTCAAACAAGTTCGTCAAAGGAACTTCTTTGAATATCCTTCCACTGCATGTATGTCTGATCTCTATGTCACTGTCACTAACTGAATTCTTGAACATTAGCTATTCAATATGACCCACTACTGTATATTCAATATTTTATTCTCATGCAATAGCATCTTGATCTTCAACTTCAGAAAATGTAAAATTTTTCCTCTAGGTCCCTTGAAGAAATATCTCTCTGCTTGGCTACATGAATCTATTCTGTCAATAGAAAACTCAGTGATATACACTCCAATGGTACTATCAAACCAGTAATCCACTGCTCTTGACATGATGTTATCAACTCTCTTAACCTTCTTGATCAACGCTGACATCCAAATCACATGTGGCTTAGATCTGATCTCGAGCTAGGTATCTGCTAATCTTGCTAAGCGCTTGTATAGCTCCTTATGAATCCCTCCAAAGAAAATCTCGTTTATATTAGTAAAAATATACCTTCCCAACCAATCCTTTATACTAATATTAGGATCTGATCAAGAAGGAAAAACAACCATTGGATTCAGGTAAAGTGGAATTTCCTTAACCTTCATGTTCACAGGAGAGTGGACTTGCCGAACTCCTGAAGAAATTAGGGACTTTCCATCATCAAGGCTGATAGGTGGCATAAGATCCACAACTCCAGAATGAAATCACTTCAGATATTTTGTGGACAAGAGAAAGTGAAATCACTGAAGGGCTGAAGTAGATCTTGAACGTTGGTAAGCAGGAGATACGTGTGAATAGATATGAGACTTTGGGGAAAATCACTTCGGAGGATTCCAAGTGAGGAGTGTGACAAACTCCCAAATCCATGAAGGCCTAAGAAGATCACAACCATCTATTGCAGATGGACGCGTGGTGGAAATCCGTTGGTTTCGAGTGAAATCACTCTGACAGGAATGAGTGCGCAGGAGTTTTAAACTCCCGAAGCCTGAAGAACTGAAGCAGATAAAGGCCATCAGATCAAGGGGGAGAAACGCGTCAAGTGACCACGTGCTTCAGGTGAAATAACTTTGAGGAAAGAAAGTGTGTACGAGTTTGAACCTCCCGAAGACCAAAGAGCCGAAGAGTCAAGGATAATTTGGACCGTCAGATCTAGAATGGTACGTGGCGATAGATCATGAACTCCAGGTGAAATTATTCTGGGAGACCGTGAAGGAGGAAAGTTTTAAATAGATGAAGCCCAAATAGTTGAAGCAGGCTAGAGTCATCGATTTGAGAAAGACGTGTGGTAGGAGATATTTCATTTCAAATAATTGTCACTACAAAGACTTTGTGGAGATGTGTTTTAGAATATCCTGAAGTGTCAAATTATGAAGTATTTAGGGAGGTTGATCCCAAAGGAAATAACGTGGATCGTTTATCTATGAGGGGATGCATGGAGGAAAGAGATTCACTCTGTTGGATTAGGAAAGATGGTTTTCAGAGGATCCAACACTCTGGAAGGATCCACTTCAGAGATTTGCGTTTGTGAAGATTTCTGAACTCATGAAGTGTTGAGGTCCGAAGTCCACCAAGATCATCCATCAAAGCGGGATGTGTGGTGAGTGATTAGACACTTCAAAGAAATCACTTCAGAAGAAGAAGGAATTGTTGGATGAGAATTCTCGAAGGTCGGAGAGCCAGAATTCATTTGAGCCGTCCATTTTCTATGGATAGGTGTCAACAAGTCTTCCACTTCAAAATATAGCCAAAACGGAGGGAGAAAAGGTTGAGAATTGAAACTCCCAAAGGTTGATCTCACAGAGAATATCATAGCTATAGATCTAAGGGATAAAGGTGGCAGTAGATCTAAGAGTTCAAGGTTTTGGACTTTGAAATATTTTTTAGGAAGCATGAGTTGAGAATTGAAACTTCTGAAGGCCGAAAGGTGAAATCAGTCACGACTGTTGATTGGAAGGGACACGTGTTGGTAGCTCGTGGAGATCAGGGATAGCATGCTCCAGGGAGAAGGAAAGAAAAGGTGTCATCTCTCAGCCATTTGATCATGAAACACCCTCAAGGCCAAAAGATTGATGATCGAGCTGGATTGCTGGGCCAAAACATGCTCGGACTTTAAAATTCTTAGAACGGGTCACAATTGAAACCACGATATCACCCAAGGGATACATGGCACTTTGTACTGAATTGTGGGGTGAAAAGAGGGTTGGTATCAAACCACCCTTGGTCACTCCTGCAATCACATTCTTACGTGAGGTCATAGTCTAGGGCCATATGAAGGAAGGGGCTAGTGAAAAAAGGAGCTAGTGCTCGCAAATTGAAAAGTGCCAAGAGCACTAGGGAAACGGATCGCGGGTTCCATAGAACCTGCGCCTAAGGAAATAGGGGGGTGATGTAAAATACGTTGGGGTTCAAATAGGAGCCCAATGAGTCGATCCAACTCAGCAGATTGAAATATCCTAGACAGGGAGGTCACAGAACCCCCAAAAGGGGAGGGGAGGCTACATCAGGTGGTATCATATTGAGATTTTCATCTGTAGATTTCAGAAGGAGACAGAGGAGAAAGCCGTTATTTTTTTTGAAGTATGTTAGCACTATAATTCACCTTCATATTGCATTGAAGGTAAGCCCAGTACCCATCAATTTATACAGTAAATGTAAATGATTTTTAGGTGATCAAATGGAGAGAACTCAATGATAATAATGTTCTAACTCAAAAATATGGACTAGCATGCACCAATCATTGAGGCCTTGAATCAAATTCAATAAGTAAGTTGGAGTAAGGGTGAGTAGGAGGAATATTTAGTGAGAAAGGTGTAGAGGTCCGCTATGAACATCATATTTTCTAGCAACCTAACGAGGAAAAACTTAAACACAAGGTCATCTTGGATTCAAATTTCAAGGAAGCTGAAAGAAATCATAAAAGTACTATAATCAAACATTTATCATAATACATTTACAACAATCCATTTGAATCAATCAAACATGAACTCTCTCAGTATCAGAGGCAAATAAGATGGAGTAATAAAGATGACTTAGATTAATCAAGTTGTCTCAAACCAAATACTTAACCAGAGAACCAGTGGTCTTCATAAAAATATTACAATAGAAGGGAGTCTGGCTCAACCATTTGACCTTTTTAAAATATGAAAACTAAGTATATATACTTAGAGAAATTTCTCCCTTCAGAAACGTGCTCTGGTCCTTACATTCAATACTAGTCATCTTCACCTTCCTCTACCTCACCACACTTGCGTTCTTCTATCAGACATGATCTCAGATAGATATGGGCTTTGTAGGAAGATCCATTGATAGAGGGTCCTTCAGTTGACAGTTTTCTTCCATGGTTGGCCTTTCCATGATTTCCATTGACGCGGTGAAACAAGGTTTCAACTACCTCCCCCCATTTCCATTAATTAACTGCATTGGGATTGGGACGGAGCCTGATGCCCATAAATGCTCTAGGAGACGTTCACGACTCCTCCAAGTCAAGACCAGCATTTCAAAACCACACAAATATTCTGATGAAACCAAAATGAGTGCTTTCGACTCTTGGCACAAATCCTATCCATCGCTCCACATGACCTCGGGCCACGACCTCACGCATCCCCTATGAAATTTTAGGATTTTTTATTTCGGGGGTTCTCAGTCCACTTGCTTTCAAAAACCCGATGCCTATTGGCACAGTGGCAGACCCAAGGTTCAATACTCAAGATCACACCAACAAGCCCTAACTACTAGCCCTTTCAAAAACACCTGTAAGGCAGATGCAGTCTCACCCAAAGTAGTTATAAGGGGTTGAAGGACACAGGTGTCTACAACCAGAAGGAATGTAAATTGGATTCAAAGCAATAACGCACATCAACCTAGTATTCTTTATCTCCCTTAAACCTATTGCACAAGTTATAATTCAGATCTAAAATAATATCACAATAGCAGCATATCAAATGACACAGAACACAACATCAATCACACATAACAAAATATATACGTGGTTCACCCTCTCCCTAGGGATACATCCACATAACTGTGCTTTATAATATATTAAGATGAAAGAATATAGTTCTATCTACGCTCTTATCTAGCAGATCTTCTTTCTTCTCCTCTCTGTCTCTCCCTTCCCTGTGCACCCAATTACAGGGTTGATATTTGCACCCAGCTGAAGATCTTACAATACCATAAGGCTCCCTCACTCAACACTTCTCTCTCACACAATGGTAATTGCTCAATCATACAATACAATGAAATCTCAACCAACTTAGCACCAACCATAACAACAATCCATCCCGAGTCCTTTAGACCTTTATTTATACATTACAAACACTCACTTCCATCCTTAGGTCGAGACCTAAGTGTCAAAAACCCCAGGTGTCTCAAACCATAGGTCAACTTGACCCGCATTTTGAGAGCTTCACTAGCCTGTATTTCCTTCCTTCTCGCGTGTTGCTTCCAGGCATCTGTTGACATCTTATTTTTCTTTCTAAGTTGTCCATGATCCCTCTTCCTTGCTTATTTTTCATCCCCGATCTCCTTGTCCAAAAACTTGCTTTCTCTTACTTCACTCCATCTTTTCTTCTCTTTTTCTCACTTCGACCTAGTATCAGTCACTGTGTCTTCCACGTAGTTCACATTCCTTATTTTCTTCCTTAATATTCACTTAATTCCATACCCAAGGACCAACAAGCCCCCAAAACTCACCTGTGACTCATCCTGAGGCACTTCAGGTCTGAACTTTCTGTTCCATTTCTACTTCAGACTACGCAGGGCAGCCTGTGCATTCTGCTATGTTTCTCCCTTCTATGTGCAGACTGTATTTTCTATCTTTGGTACCTAGTTTCAACTGCACCTGGTACATAGAACCTTTTCCTTTTTCTTTTACTGAGAGATGCAAGGCAACTTGTTTTCATAATACAATTTCAATCAGCTTCTGTTCACCAAGCCTTCCTTCCATTCTCCAGTCAAAGTCTTCAACTGTGCAACTCCTCCTTCTGTAACCTAGAAAATATTATATGGCCCAA
This sequence comes from Picea glauca, assembly GCA_000966675.3. Classification (NCBI taxonomy): domain Eukaryota; kingdom Viridiplantae; phylum Streptophyta; class Pinopsida; order Pinales; family Pinaceae; genus Picea; species Picea glauca. Next base: position 565,364 of record JZKD02S1785918.1, on the reverse strand, counting down.
GCCAATGCATCCTGAACTTCCTTGGATGTCTCATGAACTTACTATCATATACCAATACCAGATCTCCTTGCTTGAATTCTTTCTCCTTGATATGCCTATCATGGTAGGCCTTTTCTCTTTCTTTCTGAACCTACTGTTGAAATCCTACAATAAATCTATCTTCTTCCAGTTTCACCAACTACGCAAGCCTCTCTTGCAAAGTGCTAGTGTCATCCATTTCTATAAAGGCTGCAATTCGCATACTAGGAACCAAATATTCCATGGGTACAACTTCTTCTAGACCATAAACCAGTTTAAAGGGGGTTTTCATGGTTAGTTGCTTGCAAGTGGTTCTATAGGCCCATATTACTGCTGGTACTCTCAAATCCCAGTCATCCTTGTTCACACTGCATATCTTTGTCAGCGTTGTCTACAAGATCTTATTGAATGCTTCAACTGTCCCATTTTGTTGTGGGTGATAGGGCATGCTCTTCAAATGGTGAACTTCAAATTCCTAAGTCAGGGCTTCAATAGTCTCGTTAATAAAATGTGTGCCTTGATCGCTCATAAGGATCTTTGGGCATCCAAACTTGGCTATGATATCATCAAATATGAAGCGCGTAGATGTAGTTGCACTACAATCCTTAACTTCTCTTGCTTCGGTCCATCTAGTCAAGTACTTTGTCACAGTGATTATGTATCTAGCACCTATGCACTTCCCTGGTGGGTTGATAGGTCCCATGAAATCAATGGCCCATTTCTCAAATTCTTGTAAGGTCAAGGGTGACACGCTAAAGGCATATCGTCTCTTCTAGATGGCTTGACAAGTCTTTGGCATACATCACAAGCCTTATGGTATTCCTTAGCATCTTTGTGTAGAGTAAGCCACCAAAGGCCAGGCCTAAGAATCTTCTGCGATGTTTCTTTCCCTGCATAGTGTCCTCCTGTGATGCCTTCATGTGATTCTGTGAGGATCAATGGTTTCTCTGCTTCCATAACACACCTTCTCAATATCTCATCAGGTCCCATCTTGTATAGTTGTTCAGCTATAAGTGAAAAATATGCACCGCGCACTACCAACTGTTTCTTTTGAATAACCATATAGTCACTAGGTTCCATTCCTGTTGACAAGAACTATACTATCTCTGTGAAGTGATCATCAACTTTCCTTATGGCCAACAGTTGTGCATCCGAAAGTGTATCCTCCAAACTAGTAGGTTCCTCTCCGTATTCCAACCTCAATAAGTGGTCAGGACCTTTGTTCATCCTTCTTGGTTTTACCACGATCTAAAAGTCATATTATTGAAATAGAACAAATCTTCTACATATTATTCCCCCCAACACTGTCTTTTTGACTAGGTATTTTAGTGAAGAGTGATTAGTGAACATTTTAAAATGTCCTCCCAACAAGTAGTGGTGAAAATTCTACAGTGCATACACCATGGCTAAACCTTCCCTTTCAGTGGTGGTGTAATTAATATCAGTTGTTGATAGCTTCCTTCTAGAAAAGGATAATGGGTGGTCTATGTCTCATGTTCCCAATTGTGATAATACTACTCCTAATGCGATAGAAGATGCATCGACATGCACATGAAATTCCTTGCTCCAATCTGGGAAAACCAGAATAGGCACAATAACCATTTTCTGTTTCAGTGTGTCGAAGCTTTGTTGGCATTGTTTTGTCCATTGAAACTGGCAGTATTTTTTCAAAAGCTTCTCCATGGGTGTGGTAATCTTTGCATAGCCTTTAATGAAATTTCTATAGTATCCAGTATGTCCCAATGTAGTGTGCAACTGTTTGACTGAAGTAGGAGGGTGAATATCAACTATAATGGCAATCTTATATGGATCCATCAACAATCCCTACTTACACACAATATGGCCCATTAACACATCGAAGGGTGAAAAGAAGTTGCACTTTTTCAGGTTCAAGGAAACCTAACATTGCCTACACTTATCCAACATTAGTCTTAAACATTCAATATGATTTTGCAAAATGTTGAAAACAATCCAATCATCAAAATATGCTTCCAGGAATTTATGTAAGAACTCCTTAAACGCTTCGACCACCACCCTGGAAAACATAGTTGGTGCATTTTTCAATACAACTGGCATCACTGTATATTGGTAATATCCCCATTCTATTGCAAATGTGGTCTTATGGAAATATTCCTTGGCAATCCCGATCTAATGGTATCTCGAAAATCCATCAGTGAAGGAGTAGACCTCGTGTCCTCCTACATTGTCTAGCATTTTGTCAATGAATGGTGAAGGGAATGGGTCATGCAAACAGGAATCATTCAGCTTCCTAAGATCTATGCAGATCCTGATCTCTCTTGTCTTCTTATCCTATACCACCATAGGTCTTATCCATTCTGACTCTTCAAAAAATTCTATGATTCTTTCTTCTAACATTCTGTCTTGTTCATTCTTCACTTTTTCCTTATACTTGGGGTTCAATCTATAAGGTCTTTTTTTGACTGGCCTTGAATCTGGTTTTAAGGGAATTTTCATCTCTCCCATGGGCCCTTTAATGCCCTTCATATCAGTGAACTTGGTTGGAAACAAGTCCTGATATTCATGCAGTAACTCCGTGATCTTATCAATAGTGGAAGCATCCAAATGTTCTCCAACATTAGAAAGCTTCGGTGTTTGTTTTGTTCCAATGTTGACTTTCTTGATTTTAATTAGTTGTCCAATGAAGGGTAGATCAACTCCTGGTCCTTCTATATCTCTTTGGCCTTCTGTTTCAATGATGTTCACCTTCCTAGGATCATCATCTTCATCAACATTGATATTATAACAACCTTGCAGTTTCTGAAGAGGTGTAGTCCATTCATCCTCTTCTTGGTCCAAGGGGAAGCTAGGTGCCTCCTCAAACACTTTCTGTCTTACAATCTGTAATAATTGATCCACTGTAGGATATTAGGTTTCAAATAAGAAGGTAGTTACAAAGTTTTGGGTCATACCTTCCCAATCTGTATTGATGAGGCACAATTCTTCTTGAAGGTCCCTCTTCCTTGCTGATCTTTCATCCTCAATCTCCTCGTCCAACGACTTACTTTATTTTACTTCGATCCGTATTTTTTGTGCTTTGGCTAACTTCAACCAAATATCAGTCACTGTGTCTTCCGAACAGTTCACATTCCTTCTTTTCTACCTTAATCTTTGTTTACTTACATAACCAAGGGCCAACAATGCCCGCTTTTGTGAAATGGCCCACTCTGATCAACGGTCAAACTTGCTTCAAAATGGATGGCCACGATATTTTCCCTGACAATATGAAACGTCGGCTATGCGATGAGCGCTGGCCCCTTTTTCTAGACCTGCTTCCCATGTGATCACGTGTTGAGACCATGGGACCAATTCTCAAATGTTTCATGATTTCTCATTTTGGGGGTCTCACACCATGTTCCACTTTTGAAACCTGATCCATGAAATCACAATCCTCCTAATTGAATGGGCGCTTATCTTTCTCTTGGCCCCACCTTCTATGTGACTCTGGTCTACGATCGTGGGCCTAACTCTTAGGCGCGTCGCAATTTCGTGCATCGCAAATTCATGATGTGCTCCATGCTCAAAACCCCAAGTCATGAAATCGTGATGCTCAGATCAAGTGAAACACGTCTCCTTTGATCGGATGGCCCATATTTACCTTTGATCGAACTGTCCAGATCTACCTTTCGATCAACAACTGCGATCTTTTCACTATTTCACGTCTTGCGAGTTCCAAAGACTCTTCTCTTTGATCGCTCTGACTCGCGAAATCGCGACTATGGTTATCGTGCACCATCTATCCTTATGATACCAATGGCTAAGATGGAGTCGCAATTTTGTGACTCTACCTGACGCTATTCCTCGTGCAATTGTATGGTCTCGATCACCCGATTGTCGTCGATCTGATTGGCTTGAAGGATCTTTGCCGTGCTACGCTTGGTGCTGACGACTGCGACCTGTGAACGACTACTGGGAAGACTAACAGAGGACTTCGGGCAAACAAAAGGATCAACAAAAAAGGTAATGAGAGATGCGATTGGCTTAGGAAAAAAATAAATACTTAAGGTCGATATTTCTCAGGTCACATGCAAAAGAAAACAAGTATATCGAATGGGTGAAGAACAAAAATAGAAAAATATAAGCCGAGAGGAGAATTTACAATTGGTCTGTAAAAGAGGAAAAACAGGCAAAAATTATAGACTTAGGTGGAAAACACAACTCACAAAGCATGATAGGTTTATGTGCTAACATTATTCTCCATGGGGGATGGCATGCTTTGTGTGAGTTGCCAAGAACGCGCAACTCTAGTGTCTTGCTTTGGGTTATGGAGTCTCCTATTAAAAATAAATAAACATAAAACAGAGATGGTATTTACAGTGGTGGGACGCCGATTGCGGATTTAAACAAAAAACCTTTTCAAGAAGTGCCCATTCATATGTCCAACAAAAACTTCATCACCCTCCATACTCTACAACTTGTATGTATTATTGGGAAATTCCTCAGAAATATTGAAGGGTCTGATCCAAAGGGATTCAAATTTACCATGCTTTCCCTTGTCCTGCCTGGGAGCATCCCATTTGATCACTAGATCTCCCAGCTGGAAATCCTCTTTTCTGCTCTCCCTGTCAAAAGATTTCTTGATTTTATACTAACGGTCATGTGCTCTATTCGTTACCTACTCTCTGGTCTGTTGCACTTCTACCAGCTGATGAATTTTTCTAATCATATCATTGGGCTCACCTTGGTGATCTTGAAGGAATTTCTCCATAGGAAAGGCCAATTGAATGGGAAAAACTACTTTAGTTCCATATACAAGCTGGAATAGAGAGACGCCGAGAGATCTTTTTCGTTGTCACTCTATCAACCCACAAAGAAAACTTGATCTTTGAATATGACACTTTCTTGTTATCCTTTAATAGTTTTTTAATGATTTTGATGAGGCTTTTGTTAGAGGATTCTGCTAGTCCATTGCCTTGGGGGTAGTATGGGGTAGAGTGAATCATCTTGATTCCAAATTGCTCATAGAATTGGATTAATGGTTCATATTTGAAGGATGTTGCGTTGTCTGTGATGATTCTACTCGGGTATCCAAATATTTCTATGATATCCTCTAAGAAACCAATGATCACTCTGTGAGAAGCACTCTTTGTGGGAATAACTTCTATCTACTTGGTAAAGTAATCTGTGGAAGTCAGGATCCATCTATGTTGACCACTGGATGTAGGATGAATTTTCCCAATGAAGTCCAGGCCCCACTGCTGGAAGGGCCCTGAAGCAACCCCATGTTTCAATGGTAGGGGCTTTAGTTGTTTCTTTATTGAGAATTTCTGACATTTAGCACATGATCTAACTTTTACGCAAACATCAGTGAACAAAGTAGGCAAAAAATAATCAACCTTGAGAATTTTACCGGCTGTCGTTCTCCAGAAGTGATGCACCCCACACAAACTGTCATGAAAGTTTGAAATAATCCTTTGTGCTTTGTGTGGGTCTAAAAACCTTAGAAGTACCCCCAGGGGATATTTCCAATATATTTTTTTTATCAACAAGGCAGTATTTAATCGCTCGGAGATTTAAATCTGTCGCCTTGTTCCTTTGCATGCCATCAGGGGGCCTTAACTCTTGCAGAAAAAATACAATATCTTTGTACTAGGTGCATTCTGCTAGCTTCACAATTAGATTCAGCCAACATCTTGGCTAAACCTTGACCTTTGATCAATTTCGTGGGCTTGATCTCCAGATCGAATTCAAGGATCCCGACAATCCATTTGTTCTGTCTCCCATCTATGTCAGGTTGAATGAGAATATCCTTCACAAATGTTGAAGGAACATAGGCGATGATCTTTGAATGCAACACATAGACTCTGAAATATTTGAGATCCTTCACCAAGGAATAGGCCTATTTATCCATGATGTCATATTTTATCTCAGCGTCCCTTAGTTCCCTACTAAAAAAGGAAATAGGCTTCTCAATCCCTTGAACATTTTTTGCAGTAGAACAATGACCACTGTATCAAAAGAAGCAAAATAAAAGATCAGAAAATCCTTGGAGTAATCATGACTGATAAGCACAAGTGCTTCATTCAATGATTTTTTTTTTGGTCAAAGGATTCTCTGGGTTCGGAAACCCATTTTACTCCATTCCCCTTTTTGAGAATGGCTGTGATATGCTTCACCAATTTGGAAAAATTGGAAAAAAACGTTCTCAGAAAATTAACTTTCCCCAAGAAATACTGAACCTCCTTCTTGGACCTCGGGAGTGAAAAGGTTTGGATTTCTTCCACCCTAATGGAATCAATTCTTACTCCTTCAGTAGATACTATATGCCACAATAACCTTCTTTCCTTCATGGAAAACAACGATTTCTTGGGATTTAAGGAGATCCCAAACCTTCTTCATTTCAGGAAGACTTTTCTCATATGACAATGATGTTCTTCATCAGATCTGGAGAAGACTGTTATGTCGTCTAGATAGATGACCAAAAATTTATCCCTTTCTCCAATGAAGGTGATATCCATGGCTTGTTGGAAGGTCACTCCTGCATTCTTTAATACAAAAGGCATTTTGGAATACATGAATGTGCCCCATGGAATGGTTAAGGTTGTCTTTTCTCTATATTCAGGCAGCACAAAAATCTGATTGTAGCTAGAAAAGCCATCAATCATGGAAATCCTGGATGCACCTATCACCCTTTTCAATATGTGTTCCATCTTGGAAAAGGGTAATTGTCCTTCCTGGAGCTTCTATTTAGGTTCCTGAAATCGACATAGAGTCTGATTTATCCGTCCATTTTCCTCATCGGGACCAGGTTGGCCACCCATTCAGAATATCGCAATGGGACAATGATTTGGGCATCCAACAATTTCTTCACCTCCCTCTCCATGATAGGCAACAACATGGGATTTATTTGTCTTAATATCTTCCTAAATGGTTTAGCCTCCTCTTTCAATGGGATCTTATGCTCGATGATGTTGGTATCATATGTTATGAGGTATTCATAAGTCCAGGAAAACACATTGAAAAATTCATTTAATAGCTCGGTATATTCGGGAGAGCATTCATTGGATGAGGTAGGATTAGAGGGGTGTATCTTGCAGCCACTATGGAATCCATTTTGTTTCTAGGAGGATTGGAACCTTCCATAGGGATGATAGGTGGAAGAGAATTAGGAGGGTATGGAGTTCGAACAAAGGAGACTAGAATTGAGATTACGGGAGGAAAGGGGAACAATAGAGGATTTAGAGAAAAGCCTACAGGGCTTGAGGGAGTAGAGGCTTCTCTTTGCGCAGTAGCAACAATAATAGGAGGAGGGGTGGTAAAGCCCGGGGTAGGGAAATATTTTGAGGCATTAGGTCTAAACCATGGTACAATTTCAGGGGAGAGAGGAGTGATAAGTATTTCTCCCTCCAATACCAGATCGAGAGGGGAAAACTCAACAGGAACATTCCCAAAATTTAAAGTTCAGGAAACTCCAATAGATGGAAAAATAGGAAAATGAGAAGTAGATATTAGATTTTCTATAGAAGGATCATGAAAATCATTAGAAATACCTGGTTCAATAGTCGAATTCCCTTCTTGAAGGGCCTTTCTCCCTTTGATAATTTTCTATGGGTCATCGTTGGGTGTTGCTAAAGGAAGTTGTGGAGTAGACCTCATGTCTCTGCCTTTGAAAGCCACAGTTGAAACAATGGAGTCGCCAGTGGATTTGCCTCAATGGAGTCACCACAATTGGATTCTCCAGGTGCACAGTTGAAATATTTGGATGTAATAAGTTTTGATGCACCTTCAGAACTAGTAATCTTTGTCATTCAATCCCAGGGAAAATCTTCAATTTCATCCTCGAAAACGACTCCAGAAATGTTAGCACTAGAAGTCACCTTCAGATTGCATTGAAGGTAAGTCCAGTACCCATCAGTTTATACAGTAAATGTAAATGATTTTTAGGTGATCAAATGGAGAGGAATCAATGATAATAACGTTATAACTAAGAAATATGGACTAGCATGCACCACCCATTGAGGCCTTGAATCAAATTCAGTTAGTAAGTTGGAGTAAGGGTGAGTAGGTGGAATATTTAGTGAGAAAGGTGTAGAGATCTGCTATGAACATCATATTTTCCAGCAGCCTAAGGAGGAAAAAATTAAACACAAGGTCATCTAGGATTCAAATTTCAAGGAAGCTGAAAGAAAACATAACAATACTATAATCAAACATTTATCATAATACAGTTACAACAATCCATGTGAATCAATCAAACATGAAATCTCTCAGTATCAGAGGAAAATAATATGGAGTAAGAAATATGACTTAGATTAATCAAGTTGTCTCAAAAACAAAAACATAACTAGAGAACCGATGTTCTTCATAAAAATATTACAATAGCAGGGAGTCTGGATCAACCATTCGACCCTTACAAAATATAAAAACTGAGTATATATACTCAGAGAAATTGCTCCCTTCAGAAATGTGCTCTGGTCATTACATTCAATGCTAGGCATCTTCGCCTTCCTCTACCTAACCACACTTGTGTTCTTCTATTAGACACGATCTCAGATCAGTATGGGCTTTGCAGGAAAATTCGTTGACAAAGGGTCCTTGGGTTGACAATCTGCTTCCACGACTGGTCTTTCCATGATTTTCATTTACGGGGTGAAACGAGGTTTCAACTACCTCCCCCCATTTCCATTAATTAATTGCATTGGGATTGGGATGGATCCTGACACCCATGAATGCTCCAGGAGATGTTCACGACTCCTCCAAGTCAAGCCCAACATTTTGAAACCACGCAGATCTTCTCATGGAACCAAAATGATCACTTTCAGCTCTTGTCATAACTCCTATCCATCACTCCACATGACCTTGGGCCATGACCTTACGCATCCCCTATGAAATTTCATGATTTTGTCTTTCGGGGGTTCTCAGTCCACTTGCTTTGAAAAGTATCGATGCCCGCTTTTGCGAAATGGCCCACTTTGATCAACGATGGGGCTTGATTCAAAATGGAAAACCATGATATTTTCCCTAACAATACGAAATGCCAGCTATGCGATGAGTGTTGGACCCTTTTTCTAGACTTGCTTCCCATCTGATCATGTGTTGAGACCATGGGCCCAATTCTCGAACATTTTGTGATTTCTCATTTTGGGGTTCTCACACCATGTTCCACCTCTAAAACCCAATTCATGGAATAGTGATGTTGCTGATTGAATGGGCGCTTATCTTTCTCTTGGTCCCACCTTCTATGCGACTCTGGGATGAGATCGTGGGCCTAACTCTTAGGCACATCGTAATTTCATGCATCGTGAATTCATGATGCGCTCCATGCTCAAAACCCCGAGTCACAAAATCATGATGCTCAGATTAGGTGCCACACATCTCCTTTTATTGGATGACCCAGATTTACCTTTGATCGAATAGTCCAGATCTCCCTTTCGATCAACGATTGCGATATTTTCTCTATTTCTCATATCACAAGTTCCAAAGACTTTGCTCTTTGATCGCTTTGACTCACAAAATCGTGACTATGTTGATCATGCACCACATGTCCTTATGATACCAACGACTAAGATGTCATCACAATTTCATGACTCTTCCTGACACTATTTCTCGTGAAATTGTATGGTCTCGATCACCCAATGGCTGTCGATCTGATCAGCTTGAAGGATGTTTCTCATTGAAGGTTGATCTTTCTTGCTCGCTTGATTTGAATCTATACTAAAAGCTTCACATGTTGCGCTTTTTGCTGATGACTACAGCCTATGAACAACTACTGGGAAGACTAACAGAGGACTTCAAACAAACAAAAGGATCAACAAAAAAGGCAATGAGAGATGCGATTGGCTTAGGAAAAACATAAATACTTAAGGAAGATATTTCTCAGGTAAGATGCTAAAGAAAACAAGTATATCGAACTGGTGAAGACCAACAACAAAAAAATATAAGTCGAGAGGATAATTTACAATTGGCTTGCAAAAGAGGAAAAATAGACAAAATTATAGAATTAGGTGGAAAACACAACTCACTAAGTGTGACAGGTTTATGTGATAACACAGACAATAAACAAAGGAGAGACGGTGAAAGGAGATATTCTGATAACATCAAGTGGTATCAGAAGTTAAAGGTTTCCTATATATAGTAGGTGAAAGGAGGTCGAGTAATGATTCTCTGTGAGAAGGTTGTTGAATGTGCGCAACAACAAAAATTTAAACAACCAAGTGAGATGTAGGAGGAATATGGGGATTCTCTCGGATGTATAGTGATCCATAGACTTGCTAGGAAGGGAATAAGAAGGTGGAATATGGCTACTGAAGGCCATGAGTGTGGTCAAAGAGAAGGCCACTAGCAGAAAAGAAAGGCAGATATGGATCTGGAGCTCATTGAGATAAGAGAAAAGATGGAGAGGATAGCATTGAAGATGCAGGAGGAGGCAAAGGTACATTGGAGGAACGAATGGCCTCTTAACAGGAAGGAAAAATGGCATGTTCAAAATTTGTTGGTCAGAAAGAAGCAACAGGTAGTAAGGAGGTGGTTGAGGTATAATGAAAACCTCAGTGACACAGAAGATGATATGGTTTACATCTGTGAACTAGAAGTAGGAAGAACCCTCAATGATGAGGAAGGGAGATCAATCAAAGGTATCATAAAATGTCAGGAGGGCATAGATGAATTTTCAAATTTCTAAGTGGGGAATGATATGAGATCAATGGAGGATCTCATAGTCTTCTAGGAGGGAAATGATGAAAATTCATGTTTCCAGGTGGGCAATGAGATGAGATCAACTAAAGATATCATAGACTTCTAGGAGAGTAGGGGAGAAATCCTAGATTTCTAGGTGGGCAAGAGAATTAGAATGAGACAGTATGAAAGTATTAGGAGCTCAGAAGTGAGTTTAGGTTAGCAAGGAGTGTTGATAGATGAATATTCATGTTGGTTTGCAGACCGTGTGAATGAAGATGATGAGAAGTTAAATACTTTCACCATTAAGAAGGAGGATCGGAGGGATCAAGGAATTCCTTCCAAAAAAACAAGTAGAGGCCAGTGCACATGATGAAAGTGAAGCAAAAAAATAAAGACAAATAATAGAAACTGTCAAAGAGGATAATATGGAGTAGAAATTGATGTCCATCCCAACAGAAGGAGAACATAATTCATAATAATTGCTCAAAATTTTCAGCGAGGAAGCTGAAAAGGAGATCAATATAGTACTGGATCTTGCAATAGAGGAGGAAACAAACAACATAGACTTTGCTGAGCTATATGAAGAATTGGAATCCCTAGAGAGAAGGGTGATAGTGAAGAGTGTGCACATACAACAGGCTAAGTTGGAAGCAAATGAAGGATCACACCAGCCAAGGAAGCAACTGAAAGAAGTTGGGGATATGCTAGCACAAAAGGATATGATAGAAGAAACCAATATGTTAGAGGAGGAAGATGAGAAGAATCTTAGTGATGAGACTAAATAAATGAAGACTGTAGCAGGGTGGAAAGATAATGCCAAAGAAGAAGAAAACGATATGGGGGATCAAGATGATCTACCCATTGATGAGGAAGAGTTGCAAACGAGAAGACTACATAAGAAGAGCCAACCATTGGAGTAGCTGGATATGGTAATAGAAGAGATAAGAAGGATGATGTTGAGGTCAGCAGAAGTTGTCAGCAAAGGCAATATGAACATAGGAGAGCCTTACATAGCAGTAGGGAAGGAGAAGGAGAAGAATAAGAAGCAACAACAACAAGGTAGAGTAGCAAGAGGACAACTCCAAAGAAAATTTTGGGATCCAGGGAGATTTCAACACTGGGGAAGAGGAGATCATGAGAAGGAGCTCATGATTTTCCCAACAATGGAGTATGATGTAGGAGCATCGCTCCACCTCAAAAATGCACCAACATTCCATCACATCAGCGTGCATTCAAGAGAGGGAGAGGCACCGACCCTCCCATTTTTAAATTTGAAATATAATCCTATACGGATTCATGCTGTAAGCTTGAGTGAAAACCAAGCCATGTCTCTGATAAGACATAATATAAGGTCACCTTTAATGGCTGACAAGTTGATGGATCTAGGTTCAATTCAGACTAGATGTCCATTAAAAAAACTTCAATGTAATAGATGAGGTTAGGTGAAGAGGATAAGCTCGTATAGCCCTCTTTTGTAAAGGGAGAGAGATATTTTGTATCTAGGTCTAAAATGAAGAACTTAGGATAGAGTTAGAAATCCTCAGGAGGAGGAAGTAGGAGGTAGAATAGTTCTTGGAGAGAGATTGAGAGAACTAGGACTTTATTGCAGTCCATTCTTTGTAAACATCTGTATAGACACACAAAGATAACATAAAAGCAATTTTTCCTGCACAAGGCATGTTTATGTATTTTTGTTCATTGTTATGCTTGTTTATGTCACTTAGATTTGAATGTGTGAACTGGTGAAGTATTATATAAGTTTCAATTGTTTCTCTTCTGTGAGTTTTGAATGCAAGGAATGCACATTGTCCACAAGGAATGCATTGACAGAGGTGATTTAACCTCAGGGAAGCTCAAGAGAGATATCATTGAACCTTCATCAGACAAAAGTGAAAGGAGTGTAGAGAGCCACAAAATGTGTGTGTAGGTTGAGTCAAATATCAGACTCATTCAACCAGAGAGGGGTTGGAAGGACTCTGTTTCAAAGAGTTCATAGAGTTTATTCTTTTTAGAGTATCAAGGAACCATTGTGAAGAACCACAAGGAGTGCGAGAATAATTTATTTTGAAGAAATACTTCGATCTGAGTTTATCAAGATCATAGGAATGCAAGGAGTGCATAGGAAATTGAAATCCTCAAAGGAAATAAGCTCATAAGGGATAACACTTTCATAAGCGAAGATGATATCCAAGAGACCAAACTTGCAGGAGGAGAAAATGTAGAAGCCTTTGAACACTTAGAAAATATTATAAGTCGGAGGAAATCGAAATCTCAGGAGGAGGAACGACAAGAGTCGTCAGATCTATTATGGGAAGAAATCTAGGTCATCTAATTCCACGTCTAGAGAGGAGGAGCGCGAAGGGGAAAATAACAGATCTCATTCGTTGGATCTAAGCGTGAAGGACCGACAACTGTAGGATCTAGGTAAAGTGCATGGGACTTAACCCTTGTGTGCACAGGAGAGTGGACTTGTCGAAGTCTCGAAGTCGCGAAGAAATTAGGGACCGTCCATCATCAAGGCTGATAGGTGGCATAAGATCCATAACTCTAAAGTGAAATCACTTCACATACTTTGTGGACAAAGAGAAAGTGGAATTGTCGAAGGGCTGAAGTAGATCCTGACCGTTGGTTAGCAGGAGATATGTGTAAACAAATATGATACTTCGGGGAAAATCACTTTGGGGGATTCCAAGTGTGGAGTGTGAAATACTTCTGAAGGCTGAAGAATGTCGCAACCATTCATTGTAGAGGGATGCATGGTGGAAATATGTTGGTTTCAGGTGAAAGAAATTCGAGAGGAATGAGTGTGCAGGAGTTTGAAACTCTTGAATCTTGAAGAACCGAAGAGGATAGAGGTTGTCACATCAAGGGGGAGACACGTGTCAAGTGACCGCATGTTTCGAGTGAAAGCACTCTAGGGAAAAAGAGTGCGTAGGAGATTGAAACTCCCAAAGAGACGAGGAGAATCTGGACTATTAGATCCAGAAGGGTACGTGGCAACATATCGTGAACTTTGGGTGAAAGTATTCCAGGAGAACAAGAAGGAGGAAAGTTTGAAATCGTTGAAGCTTGAATAGAAGAAGTGGGCTAGAGACATCGATTTGAGAATGACGTGTGGTAGGAGATCTTTCATTTTAGAGAATTGTCACTCCAGAGACTTTGTGAAGTTGTGTTTTAGAATATCCTGAAGTGTCAAAGCCCGAAGAATTTAGGGACGTTGATACCAAAGGAAAGAACATGGATTGTTGATCTATGAGGGGATGTAGGGAGGATAGATATTCACTTCGTTGGATATCTGTTGGATCAGGGAGCACAGTTGTCAGAGGATCCGACACTCTGAAAGGATCCACTCTAGAGATTTGCGTTTGTGAATATTTGTGAACTCCCAAAGTGTGGAGGTTCGAAGTCCACCAGGACCTTCCATCAAGGCGGGACGTGTGGCGAGAGATTAGACACTTAGAAGAAATCACTTCGGAAGAAGAAGGAAGTGTTGAACGATAATTCTCGAAGGCCAGAGAGCCATAATTTATTTGAGCCATCTGTTTTCTAAGGACAAGTGTCCACATGTCTTCCACTTCAAAATATAGCCACAACGGAGGGAGCGAAAGTTGAGAATTGAAACTTCTGAAGGTCGATCTCATGGAGAATATAGTAGCCATATATATAAGGGAGATAGGTGGCAGCAGATTCGAGAGTTTGAGGTTTTTTACTTTGAAATATTTTTGAGGAAGTAGGAGTTGAGAGTTGAAACTCCTGAACATCGAAAGGCAAAATCAATCAAGACCATTGATTGAAAGGGACACGTGTTGATAGCTCGTGGAGATCCACGATAGCTTACTCTGGGGAGAAGGAAATAAAAGGCATCAGCTCTAATCTGTTTGATCACGAAGCACCACCGAGGTCAGAAGATCAACGGTCGAGCTAGATTACGGGGCTAGAACATGCTCAAACTTTAAAATTCGTAGAGCAGGCCACAATTGAAACCACAATATCAGCAAAGGGATACGTGGAGATTTGTAGTGAATTGCGGGGAAAAAAGTAGGTTGGTATCAAACCACCCTTGGCCATGCCTGAAATCACATACTTATGTGAGGTCATAGTCCAGGGCCATATGAAGGAAGTGGCTAGTGAAAACATGAGCCAGTGCCCACAAATTGAAAAGTTCCAAGAGCACTAGGGAAAGGGATTGCGGGTTCCATAGAACCTGTGCCTAATGAAATAGGGGTCCGGTGTAAAATCATTTGAGGTTAAAACAAGAGCCCGAAGAGTTGATCTGACTCAGAATGTTGAAATATCTTAGAATGGGAGGTTGCATAACCCCTAGGAGGGGAGGGGGGATGCATCAACAAGCAACCCAAAATTAGCAAGTAATGTCAGTAAAATGCGAAAATGTAAATATACAACGATACGAAAAAGATACCCAGACCACTAGTGGTCCCCCCAGACAGTCGTGGCACTACTCCAATGTAAAACGTAGTCACATACTTATCATAACATTAGCATTAATCATCAAAATAGAGTTTTAGAGAGAAACCTAGATAATGACCTTATGTGTAAAATCATGTCTTGTTTGTCTTGAAAGACTCCAGTATTTATAGAATTTACAATGTAGATGAGAGGTCGACCACTGAAAGGGGAGACATTCTCTCTAAAATAGAAATTCATTGAAACCTATCAACAAAAAACATCTCTCCAACAACTCTGTGCACTCAAAATAAAATTCGACTCAACGACTCAAATTCGAATGTGTTGATTTCTATAGATGGAGGGCTTAAGCATGAACAAAACCCGTGTGTTGGATTCACCAAAGAGAGCCCGCCAATATGCCAATCGCCAAATGCACTACGCTCTGAGGGCCAGATGGAGGGTCGGATGGAGGGCCAGATGGAGGGATGGATGAAGGGCTGGATGGAGGGTCGGATCATGTTTTTTACCTATTTCAAGCAAACAAAAGATATTAATCAATTGCACTTACTCAATTAAAATAAATCATCATAAAAATCATCACCAATGATGATTATACATACCTTATCTTTTCCCATGAAAAATCTATGTATAAAACCTGATAAAATCTTCAAAAAGAGATAATAAAATCATAGACCACATGACTTCCATGTGCAAAAAGGGATTTGGGTATTGAAAAAATAGACAAAATAGAAATTGATCATTTCCCCCATGCCTAAGAGTTTGCAGGTCCCTCTGCAACAAAAATGGGTTTCCAAAGATAGCTATACTTGTGAAGGAGGGGGTATATTAGTTTTAGAGGCATCTCCCTCATGTCCTAGAGACTTTGGCTTCAAAAGTTTTGGATGATTCAACTGCATACTTAGATTGTGATTGGTGGTGGTCATTTGGTCGACCAATAGATGAAGAGAATTTACCTTTTCTTGAAGGACAACATTATCATGATGCAAATGATGATCCATGATTTCTCCTTCTTCCAAACGTTGGAGTAGCTAAGCATTCTCATTTTTCAATTTCTCAAGAGAGGAAGGCTTAGGCTCCTTAGTATATGTAGAAGTTATGTCATATTTATAAGAAGGTGTACCGAGAAGAGGGGGTAACAATGTCTTTTTGAGGAATACTAAGTGTGATAAGTTCAGATTTGATCTCTTGATCAGGTTTAGACTCCTCGACATAATCTTCTTTAAGTTTTTTGTGGGGTATTTTTGGCACACGGGCAGACCTAGGGTTCAATGCTTCAACAACTCACCAAAAAAACCCTAACTACCAGCCCTTTTGGCAACACCTAGGAATCAGGTGATGCCTTACCCGAGTTAGAGGAAGGGGGGTTACAGGACTCAGGTGTCTGTAACCAGGTTGGGACACAAACCTATGGTTACAATTAATTTACAGAGTACTTAAGAACAACAAGTATTATTTTATCAACTTTACTCACATCGCAGAACAAACCTTAAGGATAGACTGGTTCAATAACAATGATCATAAGTTAGATCTAGCACATTCACCATAAATAAAGTACTAAGAATTCATAGATCTATCTATCATACATAATAATCAATGCACTAAGAAGATCCACAACATAAAAATCATAGCACAAAGCAAACCATCAACACATGATATACATGGTTCACTCGTAGCGTGGGGCTACGTCCACCAACTGCTTCTTCTTCTTTATTAGGCTTCAATCTCTTACATTGTTCCACTCTTGTGCACTAAGCCACAGAGCCAAGCTTTGCATCGGACAAGTGATCTAGACAGTAAGCACCAGATCCACCTTCCCAAAATCAAGTCAAGGCACATATCCAACTCTTCCACTAAGCACAGAGCCTTACATACACAACCTGTTGCACTAAGCAACCAAAAAACTACTTGCACTTAGCCTTGCAAGCTATTGACTTACTACTTACCTACCTCTACCTTACAATCTTTACTTATTTATACTTTTATAGTTTCTTACAAAAATGCCTAATCATGGGTAAACCCATGGGACGACATCCCATAACCCATTAAATAAACCCTAATGAACCCCTTTCTAGGTGTTACCCATGATTTTCGTCGTCATGATGATGTATTGATGATGGTGTACTCAGGCTCTTCATAAGAAATTTCTCTTGAGAAAAGTTACTTTCATCTCTTCCCAGAAAACTCATTTTTGAAGAAGGTTTGTAGGCTGCTAATATATTTGGATGTGAGAATGACTGATTCTTGTAGGCTGCCTTAAGCCAGGGTGCGAACTTCTCACATTGTGTTGAATAGCTAGGGTGCAAACTCTTCCTAAAGAATGTAAAAAGATGAATTCTCGATGTTTCTAGAAGGGAATCTTCTAGAAGGATGGGTTGGCATTCGAATGGTTATCCTTGTACTAGATTCCCTGATATTGTGGGAACATTCTTATCCAAGTAACTATCTCATTCTCTCCTATATATTGAGGGAATTCTCATGGAAAAGGTTAAGCAAGATTCATTGGAGAATTGGTGAAA
>JZKD02S1785918.1:514257-531410 GCA_000966675.3 Picea glauca | reverse complement strand
GTCATTCAATGTAAGGTGGACTAGGTCCACTATATTATTAAATAAGGCCCACTATGGTAGTTAGATATAATAAATGTGTAATTAGATATAATAAATGTAAGAGGACTTCTTAGAAAGTTTTACTTCTAGAAGATTCCTCCTCTAGAATGTTCTTAGGTGATGGTAGCACTATATAAAGGGATTCAAACAATGTAATGAGACATGAAAAGAAGTATTGTATTTGGATCTGAAGCTCATTAGGAGGATGCCCCCTCGAAGAGGCAAGTGAACAGGAGATTATCCCTTCCATAATAGGATCCATTGTATGGTGTTTCCGTACCTCAAGGGTTTCTATAATAAAGTTGTGGTTTTCTATATGGTTTCATATATCTTGTGTGGTGATTGTATTCAGATATCTTTGGATCTATTGTGATATTTTGTATTCAGGTATTTGGTTCTTAACAAACACATTGATGCTCATAGCAAGGGGAAATATGCAGGAAAATGACACTTAGTAAAAATCCTCCATGGGTCAAGGTGTTAATACGCAGAGGAAAAGTTCTAGAAGGCTTGCGTATGAGGCATGATTTAGATGGTTCAGTTGAGAGAAACATGGAGCCAACATTAGGCAAAATATGCAAGAATGAAAATGTGATTAATAAGACACAATTATAACATCCTTTGATGTAATTTTAACGATCCCAAAGAAGGTAAGCTCGACGGTTTTTCATTTTTAGGGAGTCTGAAAAAATGTAAAAGGATATTCCATTGGGGTACCTTCTTTGAAGGTAGTCTAGTCGACTTTGAAAAAGGGGTAAACTAGCACTGAACAGACATCTATTCAAAATCATTTTAACGAGTGTGACAAAGACAATATCACTTGACAATCTTTTCATTTTTAAGGAGTCTGAAAAAAACTTAACTATGGACTCCATAAGGGATGTTCTTCTGGACCAATTTAACGAATGTGAAGAAACAAGGTCACTTGGGTATCTTTTTAGTTTTAGGGAGTCTGAAAAGAGATTAACTATGGACTCCGTGGGGGTTCCTTTTTCATACATTTAGTCCCTTGGGTATGAAAAAGGGGTAAAAGTATACCTGAGAGTACTCTTCTAGAGAATTGAGGGTCCTAGAGTATACCTTTGTTCGTATTTTTGTCCATCTAGACCAAAAAAGGGGTAAAATATTGCCGGACAAACGTGCCTTCAAATTTCAGTTTAGCGAGCGTGAAGGACAACAAGATCGCTCAACAATCTTTTCATATTTAGAGGGTCTGAAAAGGGCTTAAAAGAAGACTCG
This sequence comes from Picea glauca, assembly GCA_000966675.3. Taxonomy (NCBI): domain Eukaryota; kingdom Viridiplantae; phylum Streptophyta; class Pinopsida; order Pinales; family Pinaceae; genus Picea; species Picea glauca. Next base: position 530,132 of record JZKD02S1785918.1, on the reverse strand, counting down.
TTGTATTGTTTAGTCCTGAGGGTGAGGTAAAGAGTGATAATGAATCATGCAGATGAGGCTCATACTCATAATCAGGAAAAACTAATAAGGATTCCTGAGCCTATAGTCATCAGTGACAACATGGACACCAAAATGAAACTAGGATCTACCTAGGGAATCCATGTACAGGTAGGCTCTACCACTAAATTACGACACTTCTAGAGAAAAAGTGAGGGTTTTGTGTCACAATTTGGTGGGATCGATCCTATGGAAAAGCGAAAAATACAACGAGTTGCAACAAGTGGAGGTGGAATCCTATCTTATATGCACAGAGTTGGGAAAATAACTTTTTACCAAAAGACCTTAAAAAGAAACTCAACTCTAAGAAAAAACAAAAAAAAACTTCCCAATACCCAAAGTAACACTTATCGTAACATCCCCTGAGAAACTCAAGAACCATAGTACACAATTTTCAAGCTAGAAAAAATGGCAAAAGGGTCCAAAAAATGACAAAAATGGGGCCAAAAAGTCTATAAATAGAAAGCTGGCAGCTCATTATCACCATTGTAATTTGTGAATTGACCAAAAGTCGAAAAACACCCCTTTGCCGAAATAGTTGATTCTGGGAGCTTCAGTGGACGAAAAAAACTTTCGTTTGGACTAAGCAAGTACATACTAACCTCCCTTGCATTTCCACCTTCCATTTTTGCATATATTTTGTTTTTTTGGGGGGGTACTGACCTTTAAATAGGTTGGCCCTGCGTCTATGCAAGTTTTCCAAGAACTGACCACGTGTACATGTGGGAAGAAGATAAATTTCCCGCGTGTACACATGACTGTCCTCAAGATAGCTCGCGTACACCCTCAATAAGTGGGAAATGCAAGAGTTAACTCTCCATTTCTTTTTGTTTACAGGATGTATGTGCATTAGAGAGAGAGGGAGAATTAGGAAACTAGTTTTTTGGTCTCCGAGGACCCTAATGTTATCATTGTTTTGTCATAATGAGGGATGCTAAAGTTCTTCTAGTGTCCATTTATGAGGACACAACCCAGGTTGCTAAATGCATTGATATATTACTGGCATCCAGACACAGAGGCATTCATTCTTGAGGGGCAATCGTTGACTCCAACGACCGAGGACATTTATTTTCTGACTGGTCCCTCGAGGAGAGGGGATCCAATCAACTTTCACACTTTTCCCCCCGGGCCACACAACATCAAGGAGTTGATTGGAATCCATTGCAAGGCTGGTACTGAGAAAGTAGGTTCTCAGGTGCCTATTCATAAGATCAAAAACCTATCACTCAAAGTGATAGTTCTACTTATTGGGCAGATCACTGCATCCGCAGATTTACTTCAGGATTAACTGGCACACATGCATTGTGCGGTGTAGTGCTTAAATCCACAGATTTTGGACTAGATTACCACCATGTTGGATTGCATGAAGAGATAGCTGACAGAGTGTTAGATACGGGAGCACCGTAACTTTGGGTTTGGGATCATTTTGTGATCCTTTTTCTTTGAGAGGGTACCCAGCCTTAGTCCTCGAGAGACTATACGAGGGCACATGCACTCTCCCGACGCTATGTAGATGGGAAACGCTATTTCCATGACAGGGTGGGGGGAGGACCATCGAGGCCTTTGATGACAAATTTTTTGACTGGTGGTCACGACAGATTCTTGAAATAAAGGACTACCCCTATGCTAGGATTAAATTTTTCAGAGATCTTGACATGCCTGTACCTCCTGAAGCAGAGCGAGGAGAGATGGGTAAGTTTTCTTTTCAAATTTATTAAATTTTTATGTATTTTTTTTTTTATATATATCATTTTTTTGTATACCAGAGTATTTGAAACTTACGTATCTGTTATGAACAGATGTGGGACCAGTGCATCTAGCAGAATTATCGAGGACTAGGCGGCGTCCTCGACCAGAGGCAGAACCAGTTAGAGCCATCAGACAAGCAACAACAACAGGGGGGCCTCCAGTAGGAGAGGCTGAGAGGGGATTGAGATGGGTAGAGTGGAACCTTACCACACTCACTCGTACAGTCCTTATAGAGGAGATCAAGTATCTCTCACCGTCTATACAATCTCACGTAGTTGGGGTGCCACAGACTTGGGTCCATCTCTTTCAGCATTTGGCGAACATTGTTGTTCACTACAGCAAGGCCAACAAGCCCCACTCTTAGCTAGGCTAGACCACTTACGTCCCGAGAGCACCTTTTGTATATTTTTGAGGGCATAAGCCCCGTGACTTTGACTGGACATATTTTTGAGGCGCTTGTGCCCACCCTTGTACTCTGATATTTTTTGATATATATATGGATCTTTTTCATCTTTTTATGTCTTATGGATTACATCTATTTTACAAATGTATTTACATGTGCGTGTGTGCGCTTTTTCTTACATGTGTGTAATATGCCAATATAATACATGATTAGCTAGAGTATTTGTGATTTGATTTAATATCCTAGGAACATGGATATATGTAATTTTATCAAAGCCTCATTCTAAGAGACGTACCCTAAGGAACTGTCGGTGTAATGTAGGATCGTAAACGTGGTAAACCCCATTTAACTAAGACACAAACAACTGAGTGTTTAAGTAGACCCGGAGGTGAGAGATACCATGCGACAAAGCATCAAAAAGAAACTCTAAGACTGTGCTGTATTCGACGACATTGTTTGTGGCGTCACCTAAAAAGATACCTCCTGAAGATAGAAAATGGCCTTGAAGTGTGAAAATCCCCCAATCTGCGGAAGCAAGCCTCTGAGTGTGCCGTCTAGCACCATCCGCGAGCCTAATGAACACCTCTGATTCACTTGACATCTACCACAGTGAAAAATATGACATAAAAAATGACACATCCATAAAAACAAAAAGACAAAAAACTAAAAAAGAGAAAGTACAGGACTATACATATGTTACAAGAAATCACCCAAGGCGACCCACCTATGAGTAATACTTCTTGAGGTAGAGCCCATTTCTATGCTCCGCCAAATAATTTCCCTCAAAATCCACCAGATGATAAGCACCCTTCTTTAGAATCTCCTTCATAATGAAAGGTCTAAACCACATGGGTTTGAACTTGCCTGCCCCTAGGGGGTCCTTATCTTTGTCATAGAATAGGACAAGGTTGCCTTTAGAGAAAATATGAGGATGAACAGACCGATCATACTGACACTTGAATTTATGTTTGTGAGCCTTGTTAGCCAAGGCTACATCCCGACACTGCTCATCGAGCTGCTCAAGATATAATAAACTCTCTTTAAGTAGTGAAGTGTTTGGAAATAACTGTACTGCCAAATTTAGAGAGGGGATCTAGCACTCTATAGGAAATACTGGTTCCAGCCCGTAAATGAGTTGAAAAGGTGAGAAACCGATTGCAGTCTTAACAGACATTCGGTAGGCCCATAATGTTGAGTACAACATCAAATGCCAATTTGACCTGGCCAAATTGATCATTCTTTGTAAGATAGTCTCAAGGGATTTATTCACAGCTTCCACCTAACCATTCACTTGTGGGTAGTAGGGTGATGAATGTTCTTTCCTCAGCCCAAGATTTGATGTTAACTCATACATCATTTTGTTCTGAAAGTGACTTCCATGGTCAGTGACAATCTCTCTCGGGATGTCGAACCTTGCTATTATCTGGTTAAACAAAAAGAGATTTGCGGTCTCGCCATCATATTTAAATGTTGGCATAGCTTCGACCCACTTCGTGAAGTATTCTACTACTACAATGATATAACAGTGCCCCCTTGTAGAAGGATGGTTGCATGTAGCGTAATCAATCCCCTACTTGGTGAAGGGACCAAATGTGATCACAGGAAACATGGGAGTGGGGTGTGCCCTCATCTTTTGAGAGAAGCTCTGAGATGGGTGGCACTTCTTGACCAATTAAACACAATATTTTATTAATGTCGGCCAAAAGTAACCGGCTTTTAGAATCTTTTGGTTTGTTTCCAACCCAGAAAAATGACCACCACATGCTCTAGTGTGGCAATCGTTAAGCACAATTTCTAGTTCTTCATGGGTGAGACACCGTCGAAGGGTGTAATATACACCTCAACGATATAGAGTGTCCTCGAGCATGAGATAGTTTTGTCCTGATGGCATATATGACGACACTCATCACGAGAAAAATAGGTAGGGAACTTCAAAGTTTAGAGATAGACTAGTATATCTCTATACCAGGGGTTCGAAGACGCGATCAGAAACATGTCTCCTTTGATAGGAAACTCTTCGGGTATAACATCACCTGATTTGACCAGAAGTTCTGAAATGAGTTCTGCAAACACCAACGACTTTTTGGATTTCACCAAAACAAAATCCAAGTCAAATTAATGTAGGATAACTATCCATCTACTGGTCTTTCCGCCAATTACACATCGTGTCAACACGTATTGAAACATATTCACAATGACAATGACGGTGGTCTTGCAAAACAATATGTAATGATGGAACTGTTGGATAGCATGGACTGCTGCCAACACAAGTTTTTCAATGTGGGAATAATTGAGTTCCGGTTCAACCAAACCTCATCTTAGATAATACATCACATACTCTAAGAGAAAATCATCCTTCTAAACCATTACCATACCAATGGTCGACTCCACAACGACCAAGTACAATAAGAAATATTTATTATAATTGGGTGGCCAAAGCAGAGGGGTAGACATGAGGGTGTGTTTCAACGCATCGAAAGAGAACTGCGTGGATTTGTCCCAATCAAAAGGATTGTCCTTCTTCAATAAACAGATGAAACCCTTTGTGATATTGGCATAGTTTGTGATGAAACACCATAAAAATCTTGCTTTTCCTGTAAACTATAAAGCTAAGGGATTGCGCATGAGGGAGGCAACTGAACTATCACCTCAACCTTTAGAGGATCAACCATGATCCCTATTTTCGAAACTATAAAACCTAGTAGACGACCCGATGTGATGCAAAAACTGCATTTGTTTGGGTTGAAGCGGATCTTGTAGTAGTGACATCGCTCAAAGATAAGTTGGAGGTGTTTGGGATGATCAACTCTCTTGCGATATCATGACACTAAATCATCGAGATAAGCCTCGACTATGTGTTTGAGGTCATGGAAAGAAAATGACATGGCCTGCTGAAAAGTAGCTCCAACATTTTTCAGACCAAAAGGCATCTTTTGATAAGTGAATGTACCCCATGGACAGATGAAAGAGGTTTTGTGTTGGTCTTCTGGATTGACCTCTATCTGATTGTATCTTGAAAAACCATCCATGAAATAAAAGGCTTCACAACCTATGGATTCATCGACTATCTGGTCAATAAATGGCATGTGGAAATTGTCTTTTGGACAAGCCTTTTTTAAATCACGGAAATCCATACATACGCGAGTCATACCCTATTTTTTATTGACTGAATGGGATTTAACACCCATTGAGTCAATTGGACGGGGTAGATAAAACCATCTTGGAGTAGTTTCTCTACTTCAGCCTTAATAGCTACTGCTTTCCTAGGATTGACTGGATGAAGCTTCTACCAGACTGACTTAGCATCAAGATAGGTCGTGATTTCATGTTCGATGATTCTTGGATCTATGCCTGGAATTTCCTTGTAAGACCAAGAAAACACGTCGCATAATTCTTTAAATAAATCTGTGTATATTTGAATCTCCTCGGGGGAGTAGTCCACTCCAATGAAGATATTGTCCACGACACCAGGGGTTCTGGAGATATTGATAGGTATCGTTTGAGAAATGGTTTCCATATTTCCTTCAGTGTAAACAACGTGTGTAGCCAAAGGATTGATAAGACAAGCCTTATCTCCAGTCACAGTCAAAGTGAATTCACCTACTTCAATTCTTCTTAACTCTGGGAGGAAATAAGATCTATTATGGAGATCATCCCAAGGTTTGTCCAGAATAGCCATTGCCTCAATAATCGCCTCGTATGAGGGAAAGACTAAGTCTAAAGAATCAGTATCGGGAAGGGAAATGTGAGCCCATGTAGGCTCGAGAACTAGATCCAACTTTTGTGCAGTATTCAGATCAAGGTTGGTGGATCTTGCTGAACTACAGAATACACAAATTTTTTCATGGACAAAGGCATGGCCATGCCATGGTGCTCTGTCCCTTCCATCATGGCTTATGGGGAAGGAAGATTCCACATATCCTTAAAGTAAGTCATGCGAAATGACTATATTTGAAACATTTCAACCCTAGGCTGGTCGGGGATAGCTGACATGAAATGGACATTGTCAGTCAGAGGTGGGTAATCGAAAGTACCCATCAAAGGTGGGCACAAAGCAATCCCTATGTTGATGATTCCAGGATAAGGGTTATCAATCATTGAGACCATGGATACCTCCAATGAAGGGTCAAGACAAGAGAAGGATAACTGATCAATGGTCATGATCCGGTCCTCATGTGGAAACAATAAGACTCGAAAAACTATCGCAACCACTGCTTGCATAGCATAGGTCCAACTTGTTCCTAGCAAGAGATTGTAGTTGAGAGACACATTGACCACTTCAACCTCGACACACACACTCTTCCCTCCTAATTGCATGGGAAAAGAGGGGATGATTCCATGTGGTTGGAACAAATGACCATTGAAAGTGGTAAGAAGAGTAGGTGATGGAGACAAAATGGGTTGGCCAATGGCCTTCCAACATGCCAAAGACATTACGCATGTCGAGGTTCCCTCATCAACTACCGTGCAAAAAATGTTTCGAGTAAAACTTTGTGTCTTCTCTACATATTTCCTGACTCCTTATTCTTTTGTAGTCTTTCCTTGGGTTACTCTGTCTTGTCCTGTAACAACACCTCCTCTAGTGATAACAATGAATCTAGGGTCTGCTCCGTGAGGTTCTTCTTTGATTAGTTGTATTTGTTGGTTTCCTCCTCGTTTCTCCGGAAGCTTGGCTAACAGTGAAAGACAATCTTCTATGAGATGTTTGAATGAGTTGCAGTAGCTAGAAGTGGTACAAGGGTTTTGACAGTCCCTTGCCAAGTGTCCTAGTTGTGTGCAATTATAACAGATGATATGTCCTCGTCCTTGACCCATACCTCCTCCTCGTCCTCTTCCTCTGAATCCACCGTGAGGGTTGAAGTTTCCTCTTCCTTGAGAATAATACTGCGTAGTGTTTCCTTCTTGTTGTACTTCACCTTGAATTTTGTATATATCCCTTGACCTTTCATGCATGAGATCATAAGACTTACAATACCTATCATCATGCCCCATGGACTTACATAACGTGTAATACAAATTTTTGGGTGTTTGAACATATTTTTGCATGTAATAGCACTCACCATGGCAATGTATATTTCTACATACCTCGCACCAGGGTAGGGTGACTTTCTTCAAAGGGCTTGGAGCTCCAGAGGCCAAGTATTCATGGAATAGGGGACATTTCTCCTTGTCATGGCCTACTGATTTTCATCTGAAATACCAGATATCTTCTCTTTTATCTTTTCCCTTGTCTTTCTTCATATCTTTGACCTGTAGAGACAAACTTGTTAGCTAACTCAATATTTGACTCATACCTGAGTTGGATTCTCCCATAGGAGCTGATTCTAACTTCATGGCGATCTCCAGTGCCCCAACCTGCAAAGCAATATTCTATTGCATCAGAGGAACTCTGATGTGTGGTAAGAGAGTAACAATGAACCATTCCTTGTTCTACTCGTCTGGAATCTGAAAACTCAAATGGCCTGTGAGGGTCTTGAACCTCTGATCAAACTCCCAAACAGGTTCAACTACTTTCTTCTTAATTTCCTTCAGTTCTGTTATGCACTTTGACTCCGACTTGGGTTTTTTGAATTCTGCAATCAACACATTGTTGATCTGGTTTAGGGGTTTCAGCTAGGCAACTCCTTGGACAAACTTCATGTACCAGCTCAATGCCCAGTCTCTCAGGGTAGTACTAAATTGATCTCATTTAACAGCTTCATCAGTGATATTCTTAATACTCCACACGGCTTCACAGAGAAACCAGTGTTTTTCAGGGTCTTCAGATCCATCTCCTCTAAAGGTGGATAGCCTCATCTCATCTACCATAGATATTCTTAGGTTTCCTATATATGTATATGTTGAACTACTAGTAACAATACTCTGAGGACTCTGGTGACTTTGACTATTATGATTTCTTAGTGTTTCTAAATAAAAGGGGGAATAATAGTACATACTTCAATGGTCTGCACAGTTCCTGAAGTTTTTGGTTCTTCTCGGTGAGGTTCTTCAGTATTTTCTTCTCTCGGTCCAATGGATCCTCACTTTTCTTCACTTAGTAGCTCATCCTCCTCTGCACTATAAAAACCTTATTATGGTATAAGAGGTTCATGATCTTGATCAAACAAATTTTCCAAAGGAACTTCTCTGAAGGTCCTTCCACTGCACGTGTGTCCAACCTCTATGTCGTTGTCGCTGTCTGAATTCCTGAACATTATATTTTTCAATATGACCCACTAATGTATCTTCAAGATGTTCTTCTCTTGAAATAACATCTTGATCCTCTACTTTAGAAAGTGTAAAATGTTTCCTTTGGGTCCCTTAAAGAAATATCTCTCAGCTTGCCTATATGACTCTACTCTATCAACAACAAACTCAGTGATGTACCCTCCTATGGTACTATCAAACCGGTGATCCACTACTCTCGACATGACATTATCAACAATATTAACATTCTTGATCAACACCGACGTCCAAACCATAGGTGGCTTAGATCTGATATCGAACTGGGTATCTGCTAATCTGGCTAACCACTCGTATAGCTCCTTATGAATCCCTCCAAATAAAATCTCATGTATATCAGTAAAGATATATATTTCTAACCAATCCTCTATATTAAGATTAGGGTTCTTGTTTTGGGCTTCAGTGAAGTCCTTTTATTTATTTTCTATCCACTTCTGAATATCTGTCTTCGATGGAAACCACCTTAACATTCCCTCAAGAATATTCTTGTCCCAACAATAGAACCATTTGTTGGCACAGGGGCAGACCCAGGGTTCAACTCCAAGAGCGCACCAACAATCCCTAACTACTGGCCCTTTCGAAAACACCTGTAAAGCATATATAGTCTCACTCAAAGTAGATATAGGGGTTGCAGGACATAGGTGTCTACAACTAGAGGGAATGCAGAATGGATTCACAACAACAATACACAGTCATCTAGTATGCTTTATCTTCCTTAAACATACTGTGCAAGTTATACCTCAAATCTACTCAATATCACAATAGAAGCATATCAAATGACATAGAACACAACATCAATCACACACAACACAAGATATATGTGGTTCACCCTCTCCCTAGGGATACGTCCATAGAACTGTGCTTTATAATAGATTAAGATGAAGCATACAGTTCTTGTCTGTGCTCTCAGCTACAAGATCTTCTCTCTTCTCCTCTCTATCTCTCCCCTCCCTACGCACCTAGCTACAAGGTTGATCTTCGGACCCAGCTGAAGATATTACATTACCATAAGGCTCTTACACTTATCACTTCTCTCTCACACAACAATAATCACTCATGCTAATAACAAACTAGAATGACAATACCAACAACAACAAAAAAGACAACAACAACAACCCATCCCAGGTCCTTTAGACCTCTATTTATACATTACAATAGTTCTCGGACACCCTTAGGTTAAAAAATAAGTTTCAAAACCCTAGATACCAAAACCCTAGGTCAACTTGTCCCACATTTTCAGGGCTTCACTAGCCTGTCTTTCCTTCCTTCCCGCATGGTTCTCCAAAGAATCCAATGGTGGAATTTTCTTCTTGCTGAGTTGTCCACGATCCTTATTCCTTACTAATATATCATCCTTGATATCCTCATCCAACGACTTTCTTTATCTTACTTCACTTTGTCTTTTCTGCTCTTTTTCTCACTTTGACCTAGTCTTAGTCACTGTGTATTCTGCGCAGTTCACATTCCTTCCTTTCTACCTTAATCTTCACTTACTACCATACCCAAGGGCCAACAAACACACAACCTTTATGGAGGATTAACTCTCTAGGGGGATTTGACTGACTGGTTGTTAATCCCACGAGGGCCCTTATAACTTATTTTGATACCTCTGATATTTAGTAGGGAGTCTCATGCCCCTCTTGTGAGAGGCATACCTACTTTAGGGAAGGAGGCCCCTTTCAGCCACTTTATCCTGTTTGTGTGCATATTGGTCATTTGATTATTTTTGGTGTTCTCTTTGATTACTAGTTGGCCTTAGGATTTTTTTTTTATATCTTGAGTCTTAATTCATTGTGGAGTCAGACCAACTTCCCCGTAGGTCTCGCCGCTTGTTACAGTTACCACCACATTTTGAGTCTTTGCCTTATAAAAGGCATAGATTTATAAGACATGGTACACACACCTCCACTTATCAGACTTGTGATTCTACAAGGATGAGTACTGAACTGAGTCATCAAGATAATGGGAGCCCTTCGACTCCCACACCTACTATAGTCAATGTTACCCCTTCAATTCCTTTAACTACAATGGTTGTAGTGTCAGGGGAACCTATCATCATCGCTTCCCATCCCATAGTGAACACTCAACCTATTTCCATGAACCCTTTTGGGTCCCTTGGTCACTCACTGGGCTATAATGTTCAGTCCATCCCGATGGCCTCTATTCCTTTTTCCTATGGTATGTCGAATTTTACATTGCAGTTTTCAAAATCCATACCAACCGCTAGCCATAATGATAGAATTGGACTTGGGGGAACAACTCCTCCTGATACTCCATTCTCGTTTGGTGGCTCTCAGGTCCCTCAAACAACTCCTACTGTGGGAGGCACTTCTTATTTTAACCCCGAGTCTATTCCTGTTACTTCTGGATGGAGTAACGAACCTGGCGAATAAGCTATTTCTTATGGTCCATCCTTTACACCCACTTCCTCTATTATGATTCCAACCAACACGTTTGTCATGGTGAATCCACCTTTATCCTCCTAATTCACACTCGGAGGCGGTCAGTTTCACACCTTGGGAAACCTTCAACACAGAGCCACTCTAGCTGGGGGAAGTTTTTATAACCCTCATCAGAACATTCCTACTAGAATTATTCCCAACCAACCTCTTATGAATCATCCTCGAGGAGGGTATTACAATCCTGGATAGGGCCATGGTGTTTACCAGAACCCTATATGGGCTGTGATTCCCCAAACATAATATTTCTAGGGAGCTTGGGGTCAGATGACGCAACTCCATCTCCCTTTTCTGGCCATGTTCAACCTGCCGGACTTATCTAAGTTGATGAATGACCCTATGTGTCATGATCCTACATGGCCCCTTTTTCCCACCAAGCTTCCTTTAGATATTCCAAAATTTGAAGGTAATAATGGCGAGGATCCTGGTGATTACATTACCACTATTCACTTATGGTGCTCTTCAAATTCCCTTAATGTCGATTCCATTCGGTTAAGATTATTTCAATGCACCCTCATAGGGGTTGCCACAAAATGGTATATCAAGCTACCTAGGGGGCCATACGTGACCTTCAGTCAGATGGTTTTAGTCTTCCTTAACCACTTCCAATTGTCAGTTCATTACGATGCTGGCCTAGAACACTTTTGTCGACCTGATGCCATGACAAAGCCACTCATATCTCGGATCACAACTAGGAGTGGTGTAGACAGAAGAGGTTGATCAAGACCTGCATACCCCTGAAATTCCTATTAAAGTGGTTCCTTAGGTCTTTACAACCTCCTATTTCAAAGGATGTTTCTACATCCAGGGTTACATCTCAGGAAGAAGCAATATTCAAAGCCCAATAGTTAGATCTTATATATGCTCAGTCTGGGATGTTATACAAGATTCTTTCAGATGCACCGAGGTCAAAATATGACCTTAGACAAAATCCTTGACCTCATGTCAATGGCATTGTAGGATCCAGCAATGTGAAATCTATAGACTTGATGACAAGACATTTGAAATATTTGTCTCTAAACAAGTCTACATGAGGTCCAACTTCATTTGTGTCTTCCAATCCTACTCAGTCGGTGGATGTACATTCCGCACAATCATTGACTGACCCAAATGGTAACCAACAACTAGGCATGAATAAGAAGAAAGGATGTAATAATAATCACAAGGGTGGGAAGTATTGGCCCTTGACCAAGTTTTGAGGATCTTTCGTCATGTTTGAACCATTTTTGGGACTTCGACAGGCTGTCGAAGGTGAAGTGAAATTCAAAGCAGAGATCACGGGATCTCTCCCCCTTTTTATGGATTTTGGGTTTTGGGATTATGTAACGAGTATGGGGATGTCGTCCCATGGGTTTATCCATGTTTAGGCCCTATTTGTAATGTATAAATATAAGTCTAGGCAATGTAAGAGAAGGTCAAAGAAGAGGTTTTTGGTATTATGCTAAGTGCAAGCGATGATTGTAAATGCTTTGTGCATACTATGTGAGATTTGCAAGGCTAAGTGAAAGTGATTGTAAGAGATTGCGAAGAGGCTTTATGCTATAAATTAGGGAAGGAGGATCTAGCGAAGTGCATGCAAATATCCTATCCTTTGTAGAGTAAGATATCATGGCTCTGTGCATGTAGAAGATTGACAGAAAGAAATAAAGAATAAGAGTTGGTGGACGTAGCCCCGGGGTGGGGGTGAACCATGTATATCCCATGTTGTGGTTGCTTTGTTCTTTATGGTTGTTCTCTTGTTTATGTGGTTAAATGCTTAGTTCACTGATATATGCTTAGAAGAATCTAATACGGTAACTTAGTGCTAAATAATGTGAATGAATGCTAGATCTGATCTATGTTGGTATTCTTAGTGATTGAATATATTGGATCTATGTGAATACTATGTTGATGTATTATTAGGGTTTAGCTATGCTGTAAACTAAGACTGAATATTAATGAACTATAACTTCTAAATTCTCTGTTAAGGTGTTACAATAAAAAATCTGTGTCCCAGCTAAGGTTGCAGACATTTGAGTCCTGCAACCACCCCTACCTCTACCTCGGGTGAGACTTCATCTGCTTGGAAGGTGTTGCCGAAAGGGCCAGTAGTTAGGTTTTTTTTGGTGTGTTGTTGTAAGCATTGAACCCCAGGTCTGCCCCTGTGCCAACAAATGGTTCTGTTGCCGGGGCTGAAACTGTGATTGCTGGGAACTACAGAAAAGAGAAATCTCTGAGCATAGATCTATTTCCCTAGTGCACAGTATTCTACTTGACCAGTGAAGCTCTATGAAAAGAAGAAAAGTTAGATCTGAAGAAAAGAGGTAAGACCTGAAAGATTTGTGCTTTGATAAAGGTAAGAACAATGAAAAGTTTTTATTGAAAAGGTAAGATAAGTGGAAATTTTTGTTTCAAAAGTATGGATCTAGGTATGTTTGATAAAAAATTTCCTAGCTTGAAAAGTAGGGCACAACTAGAAGAAAGAAGATTTGATATGAGTATATTTGATAGAAATAATGAAAGGTATGTTATTCCTATGCATAGAAAGAATGTTTGGACTAACAAATGGATGCAGGATCCTAGAAAGAAATTTTTTCAGACTAGCTACTATGATCCTAGTGCGTAGTACAGGAAAGGATGGTGATAATTTCAAAGAAAGAGAGGATTAACTCTTTGTTACAGTTGTAGAAGATCGAGACATCTTTCTAAGGAATGCCCTGGTAGAATACCTAGTTGTATTTGTTGTAAACCTATGGATCATGAAGTTTTAGATTTCCCTAGAATGATTGCTAATCTTGACAGAATGAATATGAGACAAGAAAACCCCAAGGAAGGTCCAGAAACTGAGACCATGGCAGAACCCGAGAAAGAATCAGATAATGTATTTCTACAAATGAAATAAACCCTAAATGATCACAAAAATATCAACTTATCAGAGATCTTCAAAGAAAAAGAATGCATAGAAGAAAGAATATGAGACGTTGATACTAACTATGTTCTGGATGAAGAAACACAGGTAAATATCATGACACAAAGAACATGGGAAACTTTAGGAAATCCTTCTATGATTCCTTCATTGGGAGGAATAGGATTATTTAGAGGAAAGATGATAACCCTATGTGGAAGACTCACCCATATATCTATGAGTGCTCATGGAACCTCGACAAAGGAAGATTTTGAGATTGTTAAATTTATTGAGAACAAAGCCCCATTTTCTATATTACTAGGAAAACCTTTGATTGCAACAGATCAGGATGGAAGGAAAGAAGAAGATGTCTTAGATAAGAAAAAGAAAGAATTAAAATATTTCATGACTAGGAGGATAGCACACTTGATTGAAGAATAGGAGAACAGATCGAAGCTAATTAGAACCAGAAAATTGGATGTCAAAGTTGAAAGAACACAAGAAGACTTAAAGACGAGTAGAACACCTACCACAGATAGAGAATATGTATTTCTCTCTGACGCTATGAAAGAATATCAATAGCGTGAAGTTACTATGCCAAAAGGAGATAAGAATATGAATGGAAAGAGGATAACTGAGACGAAGACTATAGGGAGGAAGGCTAAGAATATCATTAAGAAGAGAGAAAAGATTGAAAGGTTACATAAGGTTCCAGAGGGGACTTCACATAAGGTTTGCAAGACTGGAACTTTGTTGGGATATTAGAAAAGTGCAACATGGTGAAGAAATATATCCATTGAAAGCATTATAACCATTATCCCGATGACCCGAATGGTTAGAACAACATTTATGGCCAGGAAGCTCTCCATTAGATCGTTGGGAACGTGTTGCAATGGACAAAACCACGCTTATGAAGGCCTCTCGTCCATTGGAGAGACCCGTTACACTGCTATCTACTAATTGCACTGACTGTTGCACCAAAAACACTTTTGCGAATTATATCCTAGCCATCTCATTGCTACCACACAGTGTTTAGTAAGATCAACATTGTTTCTATTGATTTGAGCACTCATTCATCCATCTGAGTTATCTGATCTAAGCATGCATATCAGACAAGCTCAACACCATAGAGAAAATCATCGAAGAAGTTTGGATCGACCTCATGGATGAGAAAGTGATGTCCACAGGTATTCAAACTTCCTCAACGAGGGGAGTGCAAGCCTCTTCATCGACTACTCGCAGATCCAGACCATCCTGACCGACAGTAGAGAAAAGAATCAAGCACCGATATGACTTGGCAAACACAAAGCTAATCTCAACCATATTAATCGACTAAATCCTGCCTCTAGGCGATGTGGTGAGCCGCGACAATGTCCCAAGGGACTTTTATTACACCATGGTTACTATGTACCTCCCAAAGGGGATACTTGCATTTAGAACGCATCAGGATAATATCGCGACGTTAAAGTTCAACAAATTCAACCTAGGAGACTGCAAGAACCATAGTATGCTCACTCCTTACAAATAATTGACCAGGATGAAGGGGAAGAAATCGAAAATAATCCCCCAGCTATGGAATATGAACCTCACGCAGTCCACCCTCTTTGTCACATACCCACTACCATAATCAAATTTTCATTGGTTTCTGCAGAATCAGGGTCCTCGAATTACCTACGGAGGCCTAGCTCGATCTATATCTTTCTCTCTCTCTGTTCCCATGTGATCGCGGGTCATGATCACAGTTCAAATAATCATAGTGCCTCTCTGTATTTCAAGCCTCGGTGCTACAGTGATGTCGAATTGTTCGAATCTACAACGGTCAAACCCCGACAGGGATAGAGAATGGCCAATGGGGACAAATCCCAACATGGCTAGAGAACATCCAATGAGAACAGGCCCCGTCGTGCGGTTAAGTGGAGTACAGGTGTCAGAGGGGGAAATGCAACAAAATTGTCGACAGGACAAGAGGGGGCCCCACTTTACACGCCAAACCATTTCGGACCCCCCCCATTAAAGGAAGAATGGCAAGGGGTCTGGAATTTTCTTGAGCACCGTTGATCAAGGTGAATTAATCCTGACCTTTCAGGAGTTGCACATTCGA
>JZKD02S1785918.1:477810-504775 GCA_000966675.3 Picea glauca | reverse complement strand
TATATATATATATATATATATATATATATATATATATATATATATATATATATATATATATATATATATATATATATATATATATATAATATTATTTACATTCATCGACCTTTTTAACAAGGTCCATTCACATCACACATTCACATTTCTGAGTTTGCGACAATACTTGGCCAGTATAGTTATTTTTACAAACTGGGGGAAACAGGGTGTTACACTCTTGAATGTAATGAAGATTCCACACTTTGGAAGGAACTAGGAGGTTAACGCGTGTGTTAAGATACTTCTCTCATGTTACTATGGCGACTACTTATGGCTAGACTGAAACATCACAGTCGATCCAACGTTGATCCATAATATCACTAGATTGAGAATTTAGGGACCCGACCCATAGGACTTCTACCCAGGGAAGGCTACAGATCACACATTGGCACATAATATCAAAGACACATATGGCGATGTAGAAAAGGGAACATGATGCTACAAGGTAGCTTCCATCTAGAATGGCGTAGTGCACGTGGCCTTCCAGCTGATTGCAGGAAAGCTCGTGAGAAAGAACATACCTACACAGTGTTGAAATTACTGATACAACTAAGAGGGGGAGGGGGTGAATCAGTTGTATTTGAGCTTAAATTTTTTTAACAATATTAAAAGATTCTTAATATTTCTTCAAGTGATCATCAACATTATACAACATATGGATAGTAAAAGTAAAAAGCATCAGTCACACATAAGGTATACACAAAGACAGATTTTCACAAGGAAACCCATAAAGGGAGAAAACCTCTTCTTCTTCGAAATGATAGGCAGTCTTTTAAGTTCTATATATCATCTTTAATTGAGCACCAAATCAATGTGAGGCTGCTACCTCTATTTTACAAGATGCAACTTGTTTGAGAGCACCAACTCTCTAGTTTCTCTAGCACCCACTAGAAGGAAGCACCCACTCCCTGAATATTCAAGCACCAACTGGATGGAAGCACCAACTTACTAAATGTTACAGCACCAACTGGATGGAATCACCAACTTCCAGTTACACAGGCTCCAACCTGTATAACAGAGAACACTTGTTCTCCCTTGCACCACCCTACCACCCTGGTTTCTCTGGCCGCAACCAGATGGAGGCTACAACTTCCTTTGTTCAAGCTCCCACTTGAAACTCTGAGGACAACAGTCCTCCCAAGCACCTCCCAACCTCCCTAGAATATGAATGGCTAAATAAACAGTCAACTTTACAGATAAATCAGTTCTTACCAATTTTTCTTTGTTCTATAAATCTGGTCCTCTACACACTGTTCTGCTACTCTTCTCTTCCTCTGTCTGTTCAGTAGGTATGCTATGCATCAACTCATTCTCTCATTCTGCTCTTCTTCAACTTGTTCTGTCATTTTTCTCTACTTTTGCTCTTTCTATCATTCTGCTTTGTGTTTCATCACTCTGCACATTTTCTAAGTCTCATGCTATGAATCCTCTCATTTTCCCTTTCTTACTGTTTCGTTCATTTTCCATCCGAAACTTCCAACCGTACACAGTCTATCTCGTCTTCTTTTATACACACCTACACGACAGTTCAACTTCCCAACTCCTTAGACAAAAAGAAGAAAACTGTCCGAGCAACTGAAACGCTAACTAATTTGAAATCATGAGTTCGTTTTGCTAACAGATTCCAAACTAAGGAGTTAACTATGAGATAGAACAGTAACCCTCCGATCAATACTTGATCCGACGGTTCATATCCAATCGAGATTTTACACATCGCGATTTCGACACTCTTGGCGTTCATAGTTTTTTTCACTTACAAATCCTGATCCCTGAAACTCCGTGAAGAAGTCAGATCAATAGTCCAGATCATTTCTTGATATGACGGTTCAGATCCAATCGATATTTCACACATCGCGATATCAGGATTCCTGATGTCAATAATCTTTGACATGTCCAACTCTCGATCCTCAAAACTCCGACGATGACTGGAATCAACGGTCCAGATTCAACCTTAATCTGACGGCTTAGATTACATCATGATTTCACATATTGCGATATCGAGATTCCTGATGTCAATAATCTTTGACATGTCCAACTCTCGATCCCCGAAACTTCGACAAAGTGTACGTCTGCTGATGTCACATGTGTTAAATAACTGCCACATGTCACCCTGATTCATGACTTACATGTGCTTGTCATGTTGAATCAGTCTGACACTTGTCATTACCTAGTTGTGCCATGTGTTCCTAGCTGACGTGGTTTGCTAATGTGAGTCGGATCGATGGTTCAGATGTGATCTTGATTTGACGGCTCAGATTACGTCGGGTTTTGCATATCAAGAAATCAGGATTCCTATTGCATTGTTTCTTTGACATTTCCAACATGCGATCCTTGAAACTCTGGCAGGGAGTTGGATCAACAGTTCAGATGTGATCTTGATTTGACGGCTCAGATTATGCCAGGATTTTGCATATCGAGAAATCGAGATTCCTGTTGCATTGTTTCTTTGACATTTCCAACATGCGATCCTCAAAACTCCGACAGGGAGTTGGATCAACAGTTTAGATAACCCCCTGAGATGGACAGTCCTCCTGCTTTCAGGATTTGTGAGCCCTCTACTCCTTGCACTTTTAAAGATCATGTAGATTTTCCTTAATCCAATGGTGGTCGGACCCTACACTCAGATCTAATTCCTGATATCTATCCTCCTCTTCAGTGCGCTCTTCTTGTATTTATTCAAATCTGACAGCCCTCATGCTGTCGAGAATTTTGGATGGGATCCAACGATCATAAATGCTTCTTGGGCCTTCGATCATTTTGTCAATGTTGTGTTGCTTTGCCTGTTGATCATCGTTGTTGTACTCAATTCATCATTACTTCTGTACTTTCCATCAATGAAAAGCATTCATTGTCTATTAAATATTTTCCATTCATTTTCTGTTAAAGACTTGCCAACACACAGGTCACAGGATTCATTTTTTACCTCGCTAGGAAATGTGTTGAAGGAATCTAGATGAACTGGGCGAAGTACTTGGTCAAGCAGCTGGAATTAGACTGTCGAGAAGCTTAGGATCAGGGCTATGAGTTCCACTTTAGTTGGCTCCTGATCCTCATTACATTTACTGCTTGGGAGATGTCAGAAGGTGTGACCTTCCTAGACATTGATCCATTCGAGCTGATCACTACGAAGTTCACCATGCTCTGGTACTCGAGTGATATGGGAAAACAGTGGCAGTTGAACATTGTCTTTCATAGATATTGTCTCCAACTAAAGAGGGTTGTCGAATCTATCCCTTGCATGATGCCAAACACCCTGCATTGGTTCCAAACCATCATGAAGTTCTGCGCAGATCAACACTTCATTTATATCACCGCCCACGCAGATGAGCATAAAGAAGATCTTCAATAATACTACAAGCTCACAAAGGAGGACCTCAATGATAAAACCAAGGACTGGTCTGCAAAACTCCTCATGCCCGCTGACCCCGTAGAAATGTCAAACATGGAACTAATCAACAACCCTAATACCACTCATGAAGTAAAGGATACTCATGGACCCAACAGAAGGAAGAAGACATAAGAGGTCCAAAACTTGAGCAACACATCAGAAGAAACTACTTCTGTATCACTTGGACGAGCAGTTAATGACGAAGTATATCAAGAAGAGACCAATGGAAAAGAAGATCAACAGGAGCAGAGAGAAGTAACACTCCCTATGGATCCTGTTGATGAGGCTACTCCCTTGAAGAAAATAAAGGTTTCCCCCACGAAATCCACTTCTTGAAAGAAATCCAGAGCCACCTTGACTAAGATGCAGACTATGCTCACTGTAGATGACTTCGACTTCATCATCGCAGCTGTATTATATGCCTCGTAGGAAATCTTGCAGAAACATGAAGACAAGTAGGAGGAGAGGTATGACAGGATCAAGGTTGAACTCAAAGGGGTACAATAGGCCCTTCAATACAGTTGTGTAGTATCCATTGCACCCCCACCATCAGAAGAACCAGATTTGGGAGATGAGCCTAACCAACTTTGCATAATAGATGATGTGACCAAAGATCACCTTTGTTGATCACAAGCTGAGAAAGTCTAGGCCATAGCGGCCCTAAAACAATCCCAAGAAGAAATGGTAGATCAAAGCTAGGTCACACAAAAGGAGAAGGATGAACTTCAAGCCAAGTTTGAAGAAGAGAGGGTGTAAGTCAAGCAAGAGAAATAACAGTTTCTCACAGAGCAGCTTGGATTCAAAGAAGCAGTCGACAAAGCACTTCACTCTATGATGGGATTAGAGCCAAAGGTAGAATACCGAGTGGAGCATCAAGTAGTGCATCTAGTAGAAGCTATCCAGCAACTTCAACAAAGAATTGCTGACTTAGATATATGAACAATGCCCAACACTCTGCAGGATGTGAGGGATCAAAGAGAAGCAATTGCTCGAAGCGCAGTTGAAAGAATCAAGGCCCTCACCATGGAATGTAAACAACTAAGTGATCACAGTGCCCATACTTATGAGTGATTCATTGAGGATCCTAAACTTAAGGCACTGGAGTCACAGCTCCACGAGGCAAAGAAATAAGTAGAAATAGTACAGGCACAGTTGAAGCCCCTATCATCCATTGAGGGGATGAAGCGATCCCAAGAACAGTGCATTTATCAACAACAGGTCCACACCATTTAGAGAAAATTCATGGAAGTGACTTAGAGGCTCCAACCAACATAGGATGAGGCTTGCCAACTATTCGTAGAGATTGAAGGCCGAGGAGAAGAACTGGAGAAAGTCGTCACTGCAGCTGAACAATGCTTAGAGGGACCTGTCAACAAAGTAGTTATCCAAGAGATAATTGATTAGGAGGTCATGGCGCAACAACAGGTTGAAGTAGCTTGAGCCAAGATCAAGGATTTTGAAGTAGAGTTACCTAGACCAGAGTGATTCAGGATGAGTCACAGGTGAGTGTTGGGGGCATGTTGGCCCTTGAACAAGTTTTGAGGATCCTTGGTCATGTTGGACCTATTTTTGGGACTTCGACAGACTGTCAAAGGAAGAGTGCAAGTTAAAGAGGAGATCGTGGGATCTCGGCACCTTTTTATGGATTTTTGGGTTTTGGGCTTATGTAATGGGTATGGAGATGTGGGCCCATGGGTTTACCCATGTTTAGTCTCTCTTTGTAATGTATAAATAGAAGTCTAGGTGATGTAAGAGAAGGTTGGAGAAGAGGTTTTTGGTGTTATGCTAAGTCCAAGCGATGATTGTAAGTGCTTTGTGCATACTATGTGATATTTGCAAGGCTAAGTGCAAGTGATTGTAAGAGACTACGAAGAGGCTTTGTGTTGTAACTCAGGGAAGGAGGATCTAGCGGAGTGCGCGTAGGTGTCCTGTCCTCTATGGAATAATATATCATGGCTCTGTGCATGTAGAACATTGACAAAAATAAATAAAGAAGAAGAGTTGGTGGACATAGCCCCAGGGTGGGGGTGAACCATGTATATCATGTGTTGTGGTTTCTTTGTGCTTTATGGTTGTTCTCCTGTTTATGTGGTTAAATTATCAGTGCATTAATATATGCTTAGAAGAATCTAATATGGAATCTTAGTGCTGAATAATGTGAATGAATGCTAGATCTGATCTATGTTGGTATGCTTACTTCTTGAATCTATTGGATCTGTGTGAATACTGCGTTGATCTATTATTAGGGTTTAGCTACGTTGTAAACTAAGACTGAATATTAATGAACTATAACTTCTAAGTGCTTTGTTAAGGTGTTATAATCACAAATATATGTCCCAGATAAGGTTTCATACATATATTTCCTACAACCACCCCTGCCTCTACCTCGGGTGAGACTTCATCTTCTTTGCAGGTGTTGTCGAAAGGGTCGGTAGTTAGGGTTTTGTTGGTGTGTTGTTGTAAGCGTTTAACCCTGGGTATGCCCCTGTGCCAACAATAATAATAATAATAAACCCAAGGAAAATGGTAATAATGTGATCCATATGGATATCGATGGCCACCCACCTTTTCCAACTGGTTCAAAACACTTTTCTGATATTTTTGGCAATTTACTATTTTTAGCAATTTTTACTTCCAGGGCCATTTTGAGGGCCTAAATGAAGGTTTTTCAGCATCGAGATCCTAAATGATAGCTAAAGGAATAATTGATCCCCCAAAATGAATCTCCTCGGTGATACCTTTCCAATGGGCCATCACACGCCTAAAACGGAGATCGTATGCAAAAGTTACGACCCCAGGAAGTTGATGTACTAGCTTACCCAAATGGGGCCCACATGACTTTTGGCGCTTCATCTCCTAGGGCTAGGTTTTTGGATGTCTATGGTTTTTGGCATTCTTGCTTATTGTAAAAATTCCTTCAGAGCCTCATTGTAACCTTCTTCTTGCGAATGCGCGCTGTCGTCACATCTCTTCTCAGAGATAAGCCGCCACCATTCTAGCAAGCTTGTTTCCGCTGCATTTTACAGTTTCAGCTTATTTAGTTATTGAATAGAAAACCAGTTTTATTGTATCTCTGTTATTTTGTGTTAAGAACCTATTAATAATCTATATTCATTTCATTCTTCTCATAAAATCCAGATCAGTGGTATCAGAGCGGTCTGCTCCTTGTTGTCTTGATGCATGTCCCCAACGAGGTCGGAGTACAAAGAGTTGGGTCTTGAGCTTATTTATCTTGAGGACAGAAGCTCTTGCATGCCCAAGAGACCTCCCATGGTAGGAGAAAAGAAAGATGATGGGATAGGATATCCTTTCAAACTATTGATTGAGGAAGCCCTCACACAATAGAGGAATGAGATGATGGATAGTTTCGCACAAATCCTTCGGCGACTACCAACAGGCGATGCATCTTCTTCGAACGTAGGCGCTGCCCCCTTCAAGGTACAAATAAACTTTGATATTCCTATATTTGAAGGTCATATAGACGCAGATGTTGTAGACAAGTGGTTGAATCTACTAGAAGGGTATTTTTTTGTTCATAAATTTTCGAATAGAGAAAAGATTACTTTTGCGCTCCTCAAAGCCGTTACCCATGTCAAAGATTGGTGGGAAACTTTCTGTGAGCAAAAGGAAACAAAGGAAACCTCATTATTTTCAGTCACAGCCACCTAGGAATCCTTCAGGGATGCTATTAAGGAACAGTAATACCCTGTCGAAAGTTATGATGACCTGTATACCAAATGGACCACACTGCAGCAAGAAAGAGACCAAGTAGTGCCAGATTTCACAAATATCTTCCATACCTTGTGCACCAAGTTGGGTATCAAATATTCAGAGCGACATCTGGTGCTTAAGTATCATGGTTCTTTGCATAGATACATCCATACCGAAATGGAATTTCTAGACATCTCATCCTTGGGCGCAGCCTACCGATATGCCGTCAAAATTGAGCAGAAGCTCAAACAAAAGACACGACAATTTGGGCTTGGGAACCCCTCACAACAAAAGCCAGGAAAGGGCGGCCCCAACCCACCGAAAAAAGGACAGAGAAAAGATGGACAGTATCAAGACAACCAGTACAAGCCGTAAGCAAAGAATGACACCGGAAAGACAAAGAAAGATACCGAGAAGTGGTGCGACTTCCATAAGAGCCCTTGGCATAACACTGTTGATTGTCGCTCAAAGCAGTCGTTGGTGGCCGAAGTGAAAGCCTCTGAATCAGATGGAGATTCTGACTCTGAGATAGAACCAGAAAGGGGAAGACGGATCATTGATGCGGAACCCAGTGCCAGCATTGCTACCACCAAGATCCAGCCTGGTGAACCAGACGAGCTAGAAGAAGGAGAGCGCCTCTTCCATTCACAGATGTGGGTAAAAGGCACCCTACTACACTTCATCGTTGACAGTGGTATCCAGAAGAACCTCATCTCATAAGAGGTCGTCAAGAAACTGACCCTACCAACAACGCCACACCCACAACCCTACACCATTGGATGGCTCCGCCAAGGAAGCGATCTTCGCGTCGGCCAACAGTGTCGACTGTCGTATGGCATCAAGCCCTTCAAAGACAAGATATTGTATGATGTTTCTCCTCTTGAAGTTTGTGATGTTCTTTTGGGCCAACCTTATTTATGGAAACGTCATGCTGTATATGAGTCCAGGCCTCGTAGTGTTACTATTACTTTGAAAAAAAAATTGTACAGGATACCCGAAGCAGTCCCACCTAGTGTTATTTCCTTGATCTCTACTAAGCAATTCAGGAAGGTCATCTCTCAAATGGGGAAGTTTGTCTTCTTCATGATTCACTCTCATAATAAGAGAAAGATCACAACCACATCCAGGGTATTTGCGGCCGACCTCTCCACACAGCAGAAGCAAGTAGATAAGGTCGTGGAAGAATACTCAGATATCTTCTCCTCACCTATAGGGGTACCTCTGCACTGCTAGGTCAAGAACCCCATCGATCTGACCCC
Organism: Picea glauca; assembly: GCA_000966675.3. NCBI lineage: Eukaryota > Viridiplantae > Streptophyta > Pinopsida > Pinales > Pinaceae > Picea > Picea glauca. Next base: position 496,378 of record JZKD02S1785918.1, on the reverse strand, counting down.
TGACACACTGCTGCCCAATGGGCCAGTCTATCGTCGCTCTTTTTTAGAGAATGAGGAGATCAAGAGATAGATCCAAGAACTTCTCCACAAGGGGCACATACGTCCTAGCTCATCACCTTGCGGGAGCCCAATCGTGCTGGTGCAGAAGAAAGATGGAACCTGGCAACTTTGTATTGATTATCGTGCTCTGAATAAAATCATTGTCAGATACTGGTACCCGATTCCCCGAATTGATGACCTCCTTGATCAACTCACAGGGTCCAAATACTTCAGTAATATTGATCTGAAGTCTGGCTACCACCAGGTCCCGATAGAACAGACAGATGTATGGAAGACCGCCTTCAAGTCAAAGGAAGGACTTTTTGAATGGTTGGTCATGCCCTTTGGTTTGACAAATGCTCCAACCACTTTCATGAGGATGATGGATGATATCCTGTGACCATTCACCAATACTTTTGTAGTGGTGTATCTAGATGACATTCTAATTTACAACAAGACTTGGGACTAACACTTGCAACATATTCAGCAGGTTCTGCACACCCTGCGGCAGCACAAGCTATACGCCAACCTGGAAAAATGCTCATTCGGCATGGACAGGGTCCTTTACCTGGGCTACATCATTGACCAACATGGAGTACATGTGGATCCAGCCAAGATCCAAGTCATCTGTGACTGGCCAGCCCCAACAACACTCACTGAGCTTCGAAGCTTCTTGGGACTTACTAATTTCTACCGTAGGTTCGTGTTGGGTTTCTCCCATATTGCATGGGCCCTCAGCCAAATAAACAAGGGTGGTGGTAAGGTGAAATTTGCATGGGGCCAGTCCCAACAAAAAGCGTTCGATGATTTGAAGAAGTGCTTGAGCTCAGCCCCAATAATTTCACTACTAGACCTACAACATCCCTTTGAGATCGAGACAGATGCTTTAGACTATGCCGTGGGCGCTGTTCTCACTCAGCATGACCACCCTGTGGCCTATCATAGTGAGACACTATCAAACACTATCCGTAAGTACCCTACTTACGACAAAGAAATGTACTCCATTGTGCAAGCATGTTTCCAGTGGAGACATTACATTCTTGAGAAGGAGACAGTCATCCACACTGATCATAAGCCACTACAGTTCATGCAAACACAGGGAAAACTGCAAAATGACCACCATCAAAAGTGGTCCACATACTTGTAGCAGCTCCACCTCAACATCAAGTATAAAACAAGAAGCACCAATCGCGTCGTTGATTGCCTCAGCAGACCGCTAGTGGCGGCACTCACCATGGTGCTAGACTCTTGCGGCCATGAGACATATGGATGTCCCCAACTCTATCAGATAGACCCTGACTTCACCACCACCTACCAAATGTTGGGTGCAAATGTAGTTGTCGATAATTTCCATCTTCAGGATGGGTTGTTGTGTCATCTGGGCCATATCTGTGTTCCATCAAGTGAGTGAGAGAAGATGATCTGGGAATCCCACTACAGTCGGGTGGCAGGGAACTTCGGTGTCGAAAAGACAGTGGCGATGCTACAAAAAACATTTCTATTGGCTGAAACTTTGATATAAGGTCGACAAGTATATCAGGTCCTGCACTGCCTGCACTATTTCCAAACTGACCACTAAGAAACAGGGCTTGTACACCCCTTTTCCTACTCCTGACAGGCCATGGGAATCCATCTCAATGGACTACATGTCGGGCCTCCCATCCACCAAGTGGGGAAATGACTGTGTTTTTGTGGTTGTTGATCGCTTTTCTAAGATGGTGATTCTGGTTTCCTACAAGAAGAGCATCACAACAGAGGCCACTGCCAAGCTCTTCTTTGAACGAGTCTGGGTACATTTTGGAATCCCACAAACCATTGTCTCATATCGAGATAGTCGATTTCTTAGCACATTCTGGTTGAGCCTCTGGTCACTGCTGGACACCAAGCTCACCAAATCCACAGCCTTCCACCCCCAGACAGATGGCCAAACCGAGGTTGTAAATTGAATTATTGTGCATATCCTTGGCATGTATAATTCAAAGAACCCTTGCACATGGGATGAGAGCCTTCCTTATGTCCAGCATAGCTACAACCGAGCCTTGCATAGCTCAATCGACCACAACCCCTTTCAAGTGGGGTTGGGATTCCAACCATTGGGTCCCATAGATGTTGCACTTCCCCTTGAGGTCACCTCGATTGACTCATCTCCTGCTCCAAATGAAGCTAACAAAGCCACCCGGTTCATTGAGCGAATCTGGCACATCTGCCAATAGGTTCAGGATATCCTACAGAAGTCCAATGACAAGTACAAACAACACCATGATCAACATCAGGTGCTGCATAAGTTTTAGGTGGGCGACAGAGTTTGGTTGCACTTGCAAAAAGAATGCCTTATAGGACCCCATCGAAAGCTTCTCCCACTCCGTTATGGACCGTACACTATCACCAAGACCATGGGGGATAATGCTTTTGAGCTCAACATTCCTCCTTTCCTTGGCCTGCACCCAGTGTTCAATGTGGATCTCCTTCGCCCTTATTTCCCACCATTATTGGACACCTCAGAAGTAGCAGAACAACTGAAACCAATAGAGCTCAACCCCGACTGCATACAATAGGAATCCAATGATCATATTGTGGACAGATAGATCAAGGTCACTCGACAACAAAGGATCCAACTTTATCGAGTCGCCAAAGTAGGGCAGCTCCTGCACCAAGGAAAGTGGCTCACCCGGGGCCAAATTCAGCAGAAATTTCCTCATCTAATGGGGGACCTCAATGAAATGGAGACCATTTCTTCCTAAGGAGGGATGATTGATCTAGATGGATATCAGTGGCCACCCACCTTTTCCAACTAGCTCAAAATAGTTTTCTGACATTTTTGGCAATTTACTATTTTTAGCAGTTTTTACTTCTGGGGCCATTTTGAGGGCCTAAATGAAGGTTTTTCGGCATCGATATCCTAAATAATATCCAAATTAATAATTGAGCCCCCAAAATGAATCTCCTCAGTGATACCTTTCCAATGGGCTATCACACGCCTAAAACGGAGATCGTATGCAAAAGTTATGACCTCGGGAAGTTGATGTACTAGCTTACCCAAATGGGGCCCACATGACTTTTGGCGCTTCATCTCCTAGGGCTAGGTTTTTGGATGTCTAGGGTTTTTGGAATTCCTGATTATTGTAAAAAGGCCTTCAGAGCCTCATTGTAACCTTCTTCTTGCGAATGTGCACTGCCGTCACATCTCTTCTCAGAGATAAGCCGCCACCATTCCAGCAAGCTTGTTTCCGCTACATTTTACAGTTTCAGCTTATTTAGTTATTGAATAGAAAACTAGTTTTACTGTATCTTTGTTATTTTGTGTTAAGCACCTGTTAATAATATGTATTCATTTCATTCTTCTCATAAAATATAGATCATAATGAGAGGACAAATAATAATGCTGGTGAGGGAAAGAAAGAAAGGCATAAGGTGAAATTTCCTTGTAAGCATTGCACATATGATCATCTTACTCATTTATGCCCCAAACTTGTGGAAGCTGTGAGGCTCTTATCTCTACCACCCACCGTGTTGATGAATCCTTTTACACATAACCAACACATGGACTCGAGCTCCTCAAATGATGAAAATGTGGCTGGTGGGAGTCAAAACCTACCAGCACAAGACAATGACCGTTTGTGCATCAATATGGTCAATTCTCAGGTTAATGTAGCCATCTGGTCTCACGATCACAATTCTCCACAAACTGTACTTGGTATAGAATATCCTCCTCCTCCAAAGATGCCCTTATAGATTAAAAAACCAGAGCCATTGCCTCATATTCTGAAAGGATTACTAAAGAGCTCTACCCACAATCCAAATTCTAGAGCCACCCATAATTACTCTATTGTTGAGGACCTGGGTCAAACCCCTTGTGCAATGTCAGCCCTGGAGGTACTCGAGATGTGTCCTTCATAGGGGAATGACTTTCTATATACGTTAGGAGATCTAGACCTGAGTGGCTCGAAATTTATCAAGTTTGACGTCATAGATGTGAATCCTCTCTTGCCTTATCATGTGGCATTCCAAATCCACGTGGGTTACTTGAAGTATACCATCAAGCGTGCAGTTGTTAATGAAGGCACTACAACATGTGTGATTTCCTTGATCTGTTGGAAATATTTCATCTCTCCGACTCTCTCTCAGTCTCTGACCATGTTGACTTATTTTGACGATCACTCCTTCCACCCTCACGGTATTCTTCCTACATTTCCGGTCTATTTAAGTGGGAAGATGATAGAGGTGGATGTCAAGGTGGTTTATGCACCCTTGATTATAAATTGTTACTAGGACCCAATTGGACTTATGCTATGACTACCATCGTATCATCCGTCTTCCACACTCTTTGTTTTCCTCACAATGTGAAGATTGTGATCATCGACCAGTTATCCTTTGCATATGCCAGCCTCAGTGCATCTGTTGGACCATTGATCCCTATGGTAAAAAATTCTCAACCAACAACTGAGAATATCGGTTTCAGAATGTATTCATCCCTTAAGGGTACCTTTGACTTCATGGCACAAATTCACCATGTTTATGCCATGTCTAGAAGGCCTATTTCATCATAAAGGTCCATTCCTTTCTGCACTTCCTATTTTAACAATCCTTGGACCCTACCTTCCTCAACTACGTCTTGTGAAGGTGAGTCACATGATGGAATGGCCATTCCACTATAGGTAGTGGAGATAGCGTATTAGGTTGTTCTTGACTCTTCCGTCGAACTTGATCCTATTACCACGTAGATATATGAGGATGATCCTTTTCTTAAGCATGTATGGGCCACTTTGTCATCTTTCTCACATGAATTCCTCGATGAGACTTTTTCATTGGATGAAGCTATCATCAAGGCCATGAATGGTTCTGACAAACCTTGGGATGATATGCATCATCAATCTTATTTTCTCCCAGAGCTTGCTAGAATCGAACAAGATGACTTTCGATATACCTTGAGCGAGATAGTCGGCCACACCGTAGTTCCACTTGATACGCATGAAATTTATGCCAAAGGAAATATGGTGAGTATCTCTCCTACCATATCGATTGATATCTCTCATACCCCTGTCAAGATTGAAAATATACACATCGGTGCGGATTGTTTGCCAGAGAAAATCCTGATCTACACCGAGCTCTTCAAGGAATTTCGAGATGTATTTGCTTGGTCATATGAAGAGATGCTAGGAATCGACCCTCGAATTTTTTAACATGAGATTAAAACTTACCTAGATGCTAAGCTTGTTTGACAACTTATTAGAGATGTCAATCCTCAATAGGCCCTTGCTATTAAGGCATAGGTAGAGAAACTGCTTAATGCTAGATTTATCTACCTAGTTCCCTTGAATGAATGGGTATCCAACCTCGTTACTGTAAATATGAAGTAAGGAACCATCCATGTATGCATGGAGTTTTGCGACCTGAACAAATCCTATCCTAAAGACAAATTCCCGACACCTTTCATTGATTAGATTATCGACAAGTGTTCGAGAAGCGAAGTTTTTTCTTTCATGGATAGATTTTTAGGGTATAACCAAATTCAAATTAAACCCGAGGATCAACATAAGATGACATTTATTTTTCCTTGGGGTAATTTCTCATACTGGAAGATTCCTTTTGGCCTTAAAAATGTCGGAGCAACCTTCCAACGTGCTATGACCTTCACATTCCACGATCTTAAGCATATAGTCGAAGCTTATCTTGACGATCTCACTGCTCACTCTTGTAAGAGAGTGGATCATCCTAAGCACTTTCACCTAGTTTTTCAAAGACGTCATCATTATAGAATTCGGTTGAACCCTCATAAATGAATATTTTTCATTAGGTCCAAACATCTTTTAGGATTTTTAGTCTTTGAGACCGTGATAATGGTAGATCTGCTAAAGGTTGAGGAAATACTTTGATTTCCTCCCCCATGCACTATTCGACAACTTCAAGGTTTATAGGGGAAAGATAACTTTTTACGTTGGTTTATAGTAAAATATGCCAATATTACTAAGGTTTTCATGCGTCTTTTGAGGAAGGAAACCCCTTTTGTCTCAGATGAGCGAGCCCAAGAATCATTCGATGCTTTGAAGAAAGCCTTGGTATCGACGCCTCTACTAAAATCCAGAATATAGTAGATACTACTTGCTTTATGTCTCTGCGTTCGAAGAGACTATTGGTATGGTTTTGGTTAAGGAGGATGATGAGATCCACGAGCACATCATATACTATCTTAGTCAAAACTTAGTCGGTCTCGAGCTCAAATACTCTCACGTCGAAAATCTATCTTTGGCTACCATCCATGCAATCTAACGATTACGCCATTATATATTTCTTTGAAAAACTACTTTGGTTTATGATGTCAATTCATTTCAATACATCTTTACCAAGCGTATCATAGGGGTAAAATACAATAAACATATTGTCATTTTACAAGAATTTTATCTCAATTTCACTTCTGCGAAATCCAAGAAATCACTATTCTTTACAGAGTTAATATCTGTCTTCCCAAGATTCGACAAGGATATTATTCATGTTGATTCTTTTGCGGATGAACACATTTTCCTTGTCTCATTGTCTGACCCCTAGTATGGAGACATTGTTCTCTATATTCAAACTTTGAATTTCCCTCAACATCTCTCGTGAGATGACCGACAACGTGTACGATACCAAGCTAAGAATTACTTTATCATCGATGAAACTCTATATCATGGAGGAATAGACAATATCCTACATCATTGGTTAACTCATGAAGAAGCCGAGTCATTTCTAAACAATTTCCATAGTTGGGCTTATGGTGGTCATTTATCCGGGCTTGCGACAACCCAAAAATTTTTGTGAGTCAATTATTTTTGGCCATCTATCTTTAAATATTGCGTTGAAGTAGCTAAGAAGTGTCACTCCTACCATGGGTTCACTTGGAAAATTTTCTCGCATCCATCCCCTCTCCATCCAATCATTATCGTCGGTCCCTTCACCAAGTGGGGGGTGGACTTTGTGGATTGCAACCCAACTTTGGTTGGGGGGCATCAACACATTGTCATGGATTTAGAATACTTTACTAAGCGGGACGAGACCATGCCTACAGTTAAATCCAATGGGAATATTACCTCCTTTTTCGTATTCAATCAAATTATCACTAGGTTCATAATCCCGAGTGAGATTGTCATTGATCATGGTAGTTCCTTTCAGAATGAAATGATGGAAGAGATAGAATCCAATATGGGGTTTAATCATGGTCATTATTCCCCTTACTACCACTAGGAAAATGGACAGGTAGAGGTCATCAACAAGTCTCTCAAGACCATTTTGCAGAGAACCGTCAGCCAAAACAAATATGACTGGCATATTATGCTATATCCCACACTTTGGGCATACTGAACCTTGGTCAAGACTGCCACTAGAGTTTCTCCTTTCTAGTTAGTACATGATGTGGAGTCGATCTTACCTATTGAATGTGAAATCATTTCTCTTAGATTGGAAGTCACACTCCTCCCTAACACTTTTGATCTTGAGTGACGCCTTGTACACCTAGATATCCTTGACGAGCAGTGTCGAGACGCATCTATGGATATCGAAGTGAATAAAAGACATGTCAAGGTAAAATACGATAAGTCTGTCTGTCCTCGGTTGTATGTTGAGGGTGACTTGGTCCTTTTATATGATCAATCCAAAGAACCGTTGGGGGAAAGCAAGTTCAAACCCATGTGGCACGATTCCTATATTGTGCGACGTGTCTTAGAAAAAGGAGCCTATGAATTAGAATATTACAAAGGGAAAATGTTGGTTGAGCCCAGGAATGGGTTCTACTTGAAAATATATTACGCTTGAGTCCCAATATTGGGCGTAAATCTTTGTATACTAATGCAATTTAGTGTATATATATTTTCCCTTTATTTTTTTCTTCGGCTTGCTTATTGATTTTTCCCTTGGTTGGAAGATGTCAATGGAATCTTCGGTCTACTTAGGATTTGCAGATGGAGCCAATCGTCATACACATAACTTGGATTATGTCGCTTGGGTGGTTTAGTCACCCGAGGGTCTACTAGTGTGTTCAGGTGGCGTATGCCTAGGGCCATCCACGAATAATGTGGCCGAATATAGCACCGTTATAGAACTTTTGTGCGATGCCATTTCACATGGTATTCTCTCTTTAGAGGTTTTCCTGTATTCCCTGTTAGTAGTATGTCAGTTGAATGACACTTACCATATGCGTGACCCTATGTTACTCTAACGATTCCTACAAGTACGCCTTTTAGAATGAAAGTTTGATTTTATTACTTATCATCACATACCTAGGAGTTCTAATTATGTATCCGATGATTATGCTAATTTTGTTTTAGATTGACATTTGTCACATAACTAAAGCAAGGAAAAAATTATCATCAATATACACAATGTAACATAAGTAAAGCTGAAGAACCATGTTTTATATATATTTCAAAAAAATATGATGTTTATAGTAAACATTTGGGGCCAACACCCTCAATACATATATACAACCGATAATACAAAATCCATGACATCTATGCCTGTGGCGCTAGATTTGTGTCATGATAATAAACTACAAAGTTTGCAAGACATCGAAAGAGTCGCACAGAAGCTCTGGGCACACCAACCACCTATCGCTACATAGTCTCCGACAAATCCTCTACCTGAACCATCGAAATCCTATGTGTCAAATGAGACAGGTTTCCCTACAGGTTTTGAAGGACTCTCTCTGCTTCTCCTCCCACTGCCTCATCTCCCCGATTCCTCTGACGATGTTGTGGAATCCCGTTTGGTCATTGCGGACCTATGTCTGCATCACATGCGTGTCTAGTTAGTACTTAAACATCATCCAAAAATATTTTTGTTTTCCTATACAAAAACACAAGAACATGAAATATTTAAAAATGTTGACATACCTATGTCCCCGTAGGTGGTCCCTGGTGGCAATGGAATTTTAGGGTCCCCTCTGAAGTCAATCCCTACATAGGGGTAGTCATCCAGATCAATGAACTATCATCTCCACCCGTAAAATAAATCATCGTTGTAGGGTGTGGGCACCCTACCTCCCCCCTTCCATCTCATCACCTCAGTCCATCATGCCATGGCTGGATCGTGAGGTCCTCGAGGAATGATCTCAACTCTAGGTCCCAAACCTAGAACCTGCTTGAAGAAAAAGCTACACAAGATGGAAGCAAACCCAAAGTTCCTCTTATCACCCTATTTGCATTCTGTCAATTGGCTCTTCATATTAGCTAGTAGCGAGGTGCACCAATCATACACCATGGGTCTCAAACACTCCACGGAGTAGAACATAAGTGACCTTGATGCCTGGTGCAATGAAGTTGATCTTGTGATCTGGTTCAAAACAAGGAAAACAATCTTGAGGCTTAGATATTTTATCGCTCATATGGGGAGTTGACTCTCAACCTTCTCAGTCCCTACAATGTAGTGTGTGTCTATGTATTATTCTATATTCATACCGCTCCCAGATCCTTGATATTTGAGGTTCACCACCTCACCCCGACGTGACAACCCTGTCAAGAAATAAATATCCTCAACTTCAATCCTTAATGGTTTCCCATAAAGGTTGAAGCTCTCACTCTCTGGATCCCAGTAATCCATGAGCAACTATAGAAACCTCACTTGGGTCCTCATCCCTTTGAGTTCCCAAAACTTGTACAAACTGCATCTTTTCAAGGCCATTTGGGCCCCCAGAGCTCTTTTGAATACAACATCTATCTCCTCATGTTCACTTTTCCTCCACTCTAGCATCATCCTGCCATAGAAACATCACTTTTTGAGTTAGCAACCATCAAAATGTTTTTTTACAGACATATACATGGGATGCAGCATTCACAATCACATATAGGGATGAGTATACATTGGTTGTCTTTTAGACAATCACGTATAATCACGTGTATACGCGACCTGATGAATGGTAGCCTGCATACAACTAAAATTTTGATTTGCGCCCAAGATAAATTACAAATCTAAACCTAAATACAAAATGTAATCCACTAGAAAGAAATAGGAGGGGAAGAGGAATTACCTAGTCTAGACGGTCGCTGATTCCATCACTCGTATCTCCCAAAATAACTAATTGTGTTGGACAACTGAGAGGGAGGGGGTGAATCAGTTGTTACTGTGCTTAAAAAATTATGCCCATTTTAAACTCATTACAGAATACTCAATGATGATCACAATAATTCATGGAAGTAAGCAATAGAGTATTCAACATAAATCACACACATGAAGTATACAGAGACAAATATTCCTGAGGAAACCCATAAAGGGAAAAAACCTCTTCTTCTTAATATGATAAGTAATATTTATTTTCTGTACATTATCATTTTTATGAGCACCAAATCATTGTGATGCTAGCACCTCTATTTTACAAGATGCAACTTGCTGAGAGCACCAACTCTCTGGTTTCTCTAGCACCCAATAGAAGGAAGCACCAACTTCTTGAGTGTTCTAGCACCAACTGGACAAAAGAAACAACTTCTTGAGTGTTCCAACACCAACTAGATGGAAGCACCAACTTCCAGTCACACAGGTACCAACCTGTATAATAGAGAACAATGGTTCTCCCTTGCACCACCCTACCACCCTGGTTTTTCTGGCTGCAACCAGATGGAAGATACAACTCTATGTGTTCAAACACCCACTTGAAACTCTGAGGACAACAATCCTCCCTAGCACCACCCTACCACCCTGAGATATAAATATTTGTTACTAAAATTTATTACAGTGATACAATATGTATCAATGACTTACCATTATCATCATTGTTCTTCTACACTTCTCTTCTCTGTCTGCATCAATGTCTTCCTGCTCGCATCTTCTTGCAATTTCTATTCTTATGCTTTGTCTCTGCATGTGCACCTCGTCTTTCTGTTCCTCTCTTAGATATGAATTTTTTTCTATGTCTGTTTTCTACGTTTTATTCTCTATGCACCATTGCCATTATCTGTGCTACACCCTTTCTGTGTTCTTCAGCTCCTGTGCACAACCTTCTTCTACCTACATCAATAAATCTAAAAGGAAGAAACCATATTTTCTCTATTCTGCATATATTTATCATGCCAAGTCCTCTGCCAGATCATACACTCAACTCCTCTTCCTCTTTGGTGATTATGATGAGTCTGTTCTTCATCAGTGGTTGTTATCCTGAGATTCTTTGGCTTCTCTGGAAGTTACGGTCTTCGACACTTTTCCATCTATCAATTATTTCTATGATGAATATTCATTCCACTAGAAGTTACCTCGAGACTCTTCATCTCCTCTGGCGATCAAACTGAAGCTCTTTGAATTCTCTGGAAGATACAATCACTCCATTCCGTCAGTTACAAAGAGTTATTTTGGCTTCTTTGGCTTCTAATCCCCTTCCTTCACGTGACCATTGACAGTGACCATACGCCTAGCCAACAAGAGCTTCATGACTCATGACTTCAGGAATATTGGTATGAGACATCTCGATTCTCCCAACTCCTGATATCTGAAGTGGAGCCTCACGACATGCTAGCTCCTCCCTTAAACTTTGCTGATGTGACCATGGTTGTGACCACAGGCCTAACTTACGAGCGCTTCACGATCTTGGTCTAGTGAGTGTTATCTCCTTCTTTCGATATGACCTTGGGTGATGATATCATGTGACCACGTGATTTTGGGTGCATCCAAAGGAGGTTTGAGGGAAACCCGATTTTCACCCCACAATTCAATACAGAGCTCCATGTGTCATTTCTCCAAAACTGTGGTTTTGATTGTGGCATGCCTTCAAAATTGTAAAGTTTGTGCACCTTCAATCCCATGCAATGCGATGGGACCATCGATCTCATGATCTTGATGGTGATCCTAAACTGACGGATCAGATATAACCTTCTTAAATCAACGAATGTGATTGATTCCGACCTTCCGGTCTTTGGGAGTTTCAACTCTCAAATCTTTCTTTTCCCAAATGACAATATTCTGGAGCGGAAGATATATTGACACTTGTCTCCCTGAATCTATGGTTAGGATATCCTTCGCGAGTCCGACCTTCAGGACTTTCAATTCTCAAACTCTCATTTATTCCATACAATAATCTTCCAGAGTTGATGATCTGCAGACACCTTTCCTCCTTAATCAACGACTCTGCTTTTACTTCAGGGATTTTACCTCTCAACTAGATCAATGGTCATGTTTCCCCTTTCTCAATCAATGATCAATATCTTATTCACTACTCCTCTACACTTGCTTTCTCCTAGAGTGTTTCATCTGGAGTACACGATCTATTGACATGTGTCCTCCTGCAGATCAATGGTCCTCATCTCCTTCTTCTCTTCGAGCTTCGGGTATTTAAAATATCAACTTCACTCCCTTCACTTTCTCCTGAAGTAGTTTTTCCTAGAGTTCATGATTCATTGACACGTACCCTCTTGCACGATTAACGACCATAAGTGACTTTGGAAATTCAAGACTTTAGGATGATCGCTACTTCATTCTCTTCTGGAGTGGTCACCTGTTGAATAATTTATAGGCGATGGAGACTGCTTGTTGTCGGTTAACACTTCCACTTACACTGTCCTTCCACTAAACTAGATCAATTATTGAGACTACACCCGAAGTGATCTTCATATTAGATGATTGAGAGTGACTTCAGGACTTCGAGACTTTTGACATTTTTTGGTGATGAAGCTTCCAAAGTAAATCTCTCAGAGTGACATAGCTTTCTTACGTCACTTGTTGACATGGCATGAGACAATTTCCTCTTGACACTTGTCATCATCTGATTATGACATGTGTACTTGCTGACATGGTCTTCCAAATGTCCTTGCTAATGTGGTCTTCCACATGTCCTTGCTGAGGTGGTCTGCTGACATGGGTGAGACATGTAGGCAGTGTAGTGGAGGTGGAGGCAGAGCATGGTACTAGAGTGTGACGTGTAGCAGGTAGTGGAGTGTGACGTCGGAGTGCAGAGGTGGTATGTATGAGTGGTTTGGTGGTTTACTCGGAGGGGGGGTTAGGTGGTAAGTGGTAATAAGAGAGGGGGTTCTGATTTGACAAGAAGGTGACAATTATGAGGGTCCCACATGAGAAATACCACCAACTTAGACCCCCTGCCATGGTTAAAGACAAAAAGTTTGGGGTGGGGGAGGGGTCCGATATGCCCTATCGACCATAGATCTAAGTGCCCGATTATTGACCGCTAAGATTAGCATGCCCTCTAACTTTTCCTATCCTTCCACTTATTTTGATCCAAAGTCTAATGGAAATTTGGGTGATCGAGATCTCAGATCTCATCCCTTTCTTATCCTTTCCTTCCACTTAAATCAATCCGACGACTAACGGAAATTTGGATGATCGAATTCTCAATCATTTTTCCCCACTTATCCTATCCTTCATTAATTCAATCCAACGGTTGTTGGTCCTCTGGATCGGTAATCCAATGGCCACTATCACTCTTCCTCCTGAGCTTATAATCTCTTCGTCTTAGAATAATTTCTAAGTGTTCACGGGTCTCGACCTTTGCTCGTCCTGTGAGTCCGTCTCTTGGACCTTGTCTGTACTTCTAGAAATTTCTATCTCTTCTAAAATTTCTCATCTTCTGCGCTCTCGAGGTTTGGTTCACTATTGTTCTTACCATCAATGACAAGTACATTCTTCTTGTAAACATGCCAACAATATCCCCCTTTGGCATTGATGGAAAACTTGAAAGTCTACACTATTCTACTTAGACCTCCAACTGTAGCATCCAGACCATACCTTTTCTCCCCCTTTGACATCAATGTCAAAAAAACATGCTCCCCCTAAGCTATTGCAATACTTTTCAGAGGAATCAGATATTCAACTAACACATACTCCCCCTGAAAGGATGGATTATCTTAGGTGAGAGAAGGGATGACACCTAGATTCTGATGGTTCTCCCTCTTTGTTAAAAGGTTAGATTTTTTGTCAAGGTCTCTTCTCTTGTTATCTCTATAGGATGTCATGTATATCATTTTGTACATCAGAATTCTACTGCTCTAGATGTCGCTGTCCTACTGGAACACTACACAATTGTAGCTCATATTTTTTAAACAACCCTTGGATCTTCCCATTGATTCTCATCGATCTCTAACCAGATGTATCCATCTTTATCCAAGATGCTTCTTTACTGTACATTGCTCTAAATTCATCTGAGAAATTTTATACTATGCTTGTCAAATGAATGCAATTATTTTTGCAACAATTAACTTCACTCATGTTCACTTGTTCATTCTTTGCTATCCACATCTGTGAGTGTCCTGGTTTCTTGAACTTTGTTCTTTGATATTCTATTACTATAACTTCATTTTTATTCTATGATTCCTACAATACAAGGCTTTTATGACCATATTCATCACAAGGAAAAACAATAATCGTTGCAAACACTCTCATACCTCCTTTGATTCATCCATGAAGGCGTCTCTCTTCTAAACTTACTTTGAGGTGTATGAGTAGCTTCTAGGTGTCTTCCTTGATCCGATCTTCTAAATATTGTAGTATTTCTTTCATTCTTTGAACATCAAGAAACTGAGTCATACCTACTTTCCCTTTTTACAAATGAAGGACCCATGTCAGACTTGTCTTCACCCTTTACAAATGAAGGACTTGCATTAGGTTTCTTAAGAGTACTAATTTGTTCCTTGTTGTATCCAAGACCAGATTTTTCATTTGGTGATCTATGACTATCCAATATCTCATCCAAGGTCATGGAGTTGTTCAAGAACTTGATTTGGGTGTTTGACTTCTCAACCTTATTTATAAGATTCACAACTTTTTCTTCCAACTTATGACATGATTCTTCTTCTACTTCTTCCATGGGATAAATCCTAACTGAACATTCTTTTATTTTATCTGAGTCTTCTTCTTTACTTGCAGGGGAGGATTCAATATCAACATCATTATCTATCCTTATGCCTTTAGCCACCACTTTTCCTGAGTTTACATATTTTATCTTACAAGCTTTGGAAGTGAACAACACTTCATATTATCTGTCACATATTTGACTTACACTGAGCAAATTATGTTTCAACCCATCTACAAGAAGAACATCTTGGGATTTTCCTTTGCCATTACTCAGACTCACCATCCCTTTACCATTGATTTTTCTCGGTTCATCATTTCCAAAGGTCACATTTCTTGTTTTTCTTTTACTTATAGACAAAAAATTATTCTTGTCTCCAGTCATGTGCTTGGAACATCCATTGTCTATATACCATGGGTCTTTTTGTTTTTGAGCTGAAAGTACTAGACCACATTTTTCACTATCTTTATTTTTTCATGTGTTGGCATTTCTAGCTAATGGTTTTATCCTTGGATCTGCTTTGTAATTATTCAGATGGAAGTTTGCAGCTTTGTGGCCGAAGTTATGACAATTATATCATTTGATCTCATCGTTCAATAGGTCAAAGTGATTGGTGCAATGTTGTCGACTCATTGGTTGTTTATTTCTATGTTGCAAGGATTTTTTTATTTCTTGACCTCCTCAGTTGCATGTCTCTAAACTTAATTTTCAATCTTATGACCAAAATTAGAGCAGTAAAAAAAGTAACCATGGAAGAAATTTTAGTACCTAAAGGATGGATTTCTTCTTGACATTCATTGCTCCATCTTCTGATATCTTTGTTTTTTATCAGGTATCACCTTGTCTTTATTATCTTTTGGTGGCATAGTACTCACATGGTCTGATTGTTTGCTGACTTGGAATTTGATCATCTTTACTGGCTCTTTTCTTTCTGGATGTTTGTTGCTTGAACCACTTACATAACCTAAGACAATATTCAATAAAGGAGATCTTTGTTTGCTCAAAATGTCGTTTAGTTCTGCTGAGGCTTTAATGCTTGGAAGATTTTGGAGATACAAGGCTTTAAACTTCTCCATCTCTTTTCTGGTTTTTACTACCTCTTATTCCAAGGCTTCACATCTTTCCTTCTTATCTGATAAATGTTGTTTCAGAATGTCCTCTATTTTATTTTCCTTTTCTACTTCCATTTTTAGCAGGGAAAAGTATTCATTGAGTTTTTTACTGTCTTTCTCGAATTGTATCAACAATTTTTTTTTTCTTTCTCTTCTTAAGTATGAGTCTGTCAATCTCTTCCAAAGCATTGATCATCTCTCCTTCCAAGTCAACCACAACTTCTTCATCATTAACATCACTTTCTGTGCTTTTATGATCATAATCCTATTTGGCCATAAGCATAAAGTCATTAACCTTATCTTCACAAGAAGAGTCACTATCTATGTCTTCTAAAGAGTCATCATTGTTTACACATAAACTTTTCTTTTTACCAAATCTATTGGATTTGTACTTCTCTTCACCTTCAGAGTTCTGGTCCTTCTTCTTGTGTGGACACTTATATGCAACATGAACTATCTTTCTAGAGTTAAAAAATTTGAGGGGAAACTTGCCTTGGTACTTGCCTGATCCTTTCTTTAGTTTTCTCACAAATTTTGATTCAATTTCATCAAGCTCAGAATCCTTATTCTTATCTTATTTAAATGATGATTCTCTAGTGGTGGATTTATCTTTACTACTCCTCATTTCATAAGAAGTTATATTTCCTAGGATTTGATCAATAGACAAAGTCTTAAGATCAATCAGTTATTCTATTGCATAAACTTTTGGATTGAATCTACTAGGCAAAGATCTTAAAATATTCTAAACTAAAAATGCGTCTTCAATCTTCTCACCAAGACCCTTCATGGAATTCACAATTTATTCAAATCTCAGAAAGTAATTCTCAACAGTTTCATCCTATTTCATATTTAGCTTTTCAAACTGTAATTTGTAGGTTTGAAGATTGGCATCCTTTACCTTTTCATTACCTTCATAACTGCTAATGAGTTTGTCCCAAATTTCTTTGGCAGATTCTAAGTGCATAACTTTTACAAATTTTTCTTTTGCAAGCTCACTCAAAATAGCATTCATAGCCTTAGCGTTGAAGATGAATTCTAGCTTGTCATCCTTAGAAGCTAGTACTACTAGCTTTATATAACCAGTCTCTACCACATACCAGACATATGCACCTAAAGACATTATGTAGGTTCTCATCCTAACTTTCTAGAAAGAAACATTTGTTCCATCAAACAGAGGAGGCTTATTGGTTGGAGTTCCTTCATGACTTTTCATGTTTAAGCTTACTGATATACCTTTAAATAAAAGGAACCTGCTCTGATACCAATTGTTGGACAACTGAGAGGGGGGGGGTTGAATCAATTTTTACTGTGCTTAAACAATTATGCCCATTTTAAACTCATTACATAATACTCAATGATGATCACAATAATTCAGGGAAGTAAGCAATAGATTATTCAACATCAATCAAACACATGAAGTATACAGAGACATATTCTTGAGGAAACCCATAAAGGGAGAAAACCTCTTCTTCTTAATATGATAATTAATATTTTTTTCTGTACATTATCATTCTTATGAGAACCAACTCATTGTGAGGCTACCACCTCTATTTTACAAGCTGCAAATTGCTGAGAGAAAAAAATCTCTGGTTTCTCTAGCACCCACTAGAAGAAAGCACCAACTCCCTGAGTGTTCCATCACCAATTGGATGGAAGCACCAAATTCTTGAGTGTTCCAAAACCAACTGGATGGAAGCACCATCTTCCAGCCACAGAGGAACCAACATGTATAACAAAGAACAATGGTTCTCCCTTGCACCACCTTGGTTTTTCTGGCTGCAACCAGATGAAAGCTAAGACTCCCTGTGTTCAAGAACCCACTTGAAAATCTGAGGACAACAATCCTCCCTAGTACCACCCTACCACCCTGAGATATAAATCTTTGTTACTGAAATTTATTACAGTGATACAATATTTATCAATGACTTACAATATTTGGCTTCTTTGGCTTCTAAGCCCCTTCCTTCACGTGACCATCGACGGTGACCATACGCCTAACCAACAGGTGTTTTGCGACTCGCGAATTTGGGAATATTGGTATGAGACATCTCAATTCTCCCAAATTCTGATATCTGAAGTGGGGCTTAGAGATGTGCTAGCTCCTCCCTTATACTTCACTGATGTGACCACAGGCCTAATTTATGAGTGCTTCATGATCTCAGTCTGGCAAGTTGTTACACATTATTTTCGTCATCCCTATGATCGTTAATGATGTAAACCTATCTATTGCCTTTAGAGGGGTCACAGTGGCCTGAGTTCCTGAAGAGAGAAGGAAGAAGAACTTTTCCTGAGGAAAAAAGTTACATTTTCCTATGTAAAAACATTATAAAAAGAAATGTCCGCAGGTTGCTATATAGGCAGGGTGCGAGAATGACAAATTCCCGCAGGTTTCTATATAGCCAAGGTGCGAATAGTCCGCAGGTTGCTATATAGCTAGGGTGCGGACATTCCAGCACGTGGGAAAAATGTACGGTTTCTCGAATTTTCTAGAAGGAGAAGCTTCTTGGGTGAGGTGGCATCCGACTAGTTTGGATCTTACTCGCTTTCATAATTTAGTGGGATCATCCTAACCTCCTCACCTTATCTTCTTCAACTTATAAAAGGAGAGGAATTCTCATGGAGAAAGTTAGCTTTTGTGAGCTTGAGCTTGTGGGTTCTTGGTTGT
>JZKD02S1785918.1:397013-477800 GCA_000966675.3 Picea glauca | reverse complement strand
GGGGTTGAGATTTTGGGTAGAAGGTTAAAGGTTAAATCTGAAGGGTCATGATCTGCATATAGGCTTAGAACCCTAGCTTATTAGTCCGTAGGGTAAAATACCCAACAACACTTGGGTCAACTTCCCAAGGCCATCCGTTCACTCTCTCTCCTTTACACGGAAGTGGGGGACCCACTTCCTCTTAAGGAGGGAGCACCAACCCACCTATCCCCCCTCAAGGGTCAGGTTCACAACACACTATGGCCGGAGCTAATCCTCCTCCCCCACTGTAGATGCCATATTTTGCCTCTCTCAACATACCGGATCTCACCAAAATAAGCAATGATCCTATATTGCATGATCCCACATGGCCTGCAATGCCAACCAAACTACCTTCAGACATACCCAAGTTTGAAGGAAAGGCAGGCGATGACCCTGCCAACCATTTCATGACCTTTCACCTATGGTGCTCCTCCAATAGCATTATGGATGATTCCATCAAACTGCAATTATTTCAATGCACACTCACTGGCCCATCAGCTAAATGGTATGTCGAAGACAAATCAGGATCCCACGCAACTTTTGAGTCATTGGCCAAAGCATTCTTGACCTTCTTCCAATTACCCATCTACCACGACAATGGTCTAGAACTACTTTCTAATTTCAAACAAACCTCAGCCACACACATCGCTGACCACATTCACGAGTGGTGTAGGTGACGTAGTTTATGCAAAGCAAAAACCACCAAGCAATAGTGTCTCGACTGGTTTCTTAAATCACTTGTCTCTCTCCTTGGAAAGGATGTAGCTTCCAACTTCCCTCAATCCAAAGAGGAAGCCATCAGTAAGGCCCAACAGTATGACCTCATCTATGCACAGTCAGGATACTTATACATTATACTTCCTGATCTTCCAAGACCTGTGCCATTTGGCCAAGACAAACCCTGGATGTCCCACTCAGTAGACGGACTGATTGGTGCCAGTACTCACCACAGTCCACAACCACAACCACCATCGATGTATGGAACACCTCAATACCTGCCAGAATATAGGGGCACTTCTTATTACCCCCCACCCCCTTATCAACAACCATACCCTGTTGCTATACCTCCACCCATCAGTGGACCACCACCGACACCTCCCATACATCCACCTATTTCAACAAATAGTGGTACTCCCTCAACCTCATCATATAGTACTAGCAAAAGAAATAAACCTTCCTATGTACCTTATGGATCAGTACCACCACAGAATCCATACTTCCCATTTCCTGGTCGTCCACAACCCATGGCTCCCCCACATCCTCATGCGGGGGTGAATTTTTTTCAACCTTCTGTTGTTCAACAATACCAAATTTTTGAATATTTGAACACAACCAATCCAACCCATCCATCTAACAATGCCAAGAAGAAAGGATGGAACAGGAATAACAACAACCCAGGTCAAGGTAGGAATCAACCCCCACAGCACCAAGCCACTGGGGGGAAACCAGAACCAAGGGAACCAAAACCCTCAAGGGGGCAATAATAATAAATGCCAAGGGAAAAGAAATGTTAAAACCATCTTCCATTGTGCCCTTTGTGGTGATTTTGGCCATTAAACTCATCATTTTCCCTAGATCGCTGATTTCAAACGGTTGAAAGGCTCGGGTAGTCTTCCCCATTCTCCTACACAACCTGCCCCTCAGTAGGCACCGCAAAAATACGTGAAACAACCCACTCTTGTCATGCTGAAAAATCCTATTCCACATCAAGGTGTGATAAACACCCAATAGGACACACAACATCCCCCACCTCAGGCAGGACAATACCTCAACCCCAACAATCCAGCAGATCACACAATTCTCCTCACAAGTGAGGAAGAAATCCTTCTGCAAACACGTAACCTTCAGTATCATGCACCTGCTGAGTCTCCTTCCCTCCCTCCAGAGACAAACCCTCCACCTACGGGACCCCTGTTGGTGATCCCTCACCCTTCCACCGAACCACTGCTTCGCATCCCTCGCATCCCATTGCACAGGAATGTCCACAACCCACAGGCTAGGGAAGCTCATAACTATAGTTTGGAAGACGACTTAGCACAATCCCCAGCTGCCATGTCAGTCTTGGAAGTCCTCCAGACTTGTCCTACTCAGTGGAAATCACTCCTTTCCACCTTGGGGGCAGTTGACTCCTGCAGATACCCGATTCATTACCTTTGATCTTGATAGTGGAGAACCTCGTCTTCCCGCCTTGATCATTTTTCAAATACCAGTGAAAATACGGAACATCACAGTTCATCGGTGTATCATCGATGAAGGTGCATCTACATGCATTATGTCCAAAATGGTATGGTAGAAACTTGGTTCCCCGGAACTCATACCCTCTGCCATCACATTATGAGCTTATGACAGATGACCATCCTCTCCTGAAGGTCTCTTCCAAAATGTCCTCGTCGAACTTAGGGGAAAGACTATTCTCATCGATATCAAAGTTATCGACACCCCACTCGATTATAATATCTTATTCGGTCATAGCTACATGTACACTATGAAGGCAGTAGCATCTTACGTCTTTCAGACAATGATGTTCCCTCACAATGGGAATATCGTTACCATTGACCAAGTCTCACATTATGAGCCTGATCCATCTTCCAACATCGATAACATTCTTACTCTCATCCACACAAACCATGACACATATCCACTCGTTGAGATGGGTGCTGGGATTTTTAAAGATCCATCCTTATTAGGAACATATCATGGAGCACCACCACTCCTACACCCTTCCAATCAAGTGTGTGTCATATCATCCAACAGAACTCACACTAAGGATACCATTCCTCCTACAAAGGCTTCTATCATACCTGAAGTCCCACTCATCGCAGAACCCCCCGCTCAAGAACCTCCTGGACACTCATCGACCCCACCCGCCCATGATTCCACCCCTCCCCACGGACATAGTCCAGTTTGGGAGATCGTTCCCCAAACCCTCACTCAAATTCCCTTCTTTTACCCTCCACCCGGTATCGAAGCTTTTCAAGTAGCCGCAATGCTCACACTACCTAATATGGTGTTAGCAATCCTAGTTTGGTATTTACACCCACCAGAGATGGTCCCTCGACCATCCCTTCCCCCCCAGGAAGGAATCCCTATGATGATTCCCATCCTTACCCCAACCACCCCCCCACTCACTAACCCCCCTACTACAGCTTGGGGCAGGATAAAAAAGAAGGAGCCCACCACTCCACTTCCTCCATGCATCCCACCACCTTGTGCACTATGTGAGAAATAAGGCCACCAAACCAACAACTGTCCATCACTACCTGAATTACAGAATTTGATCCCCCTCAATCAAACTCCCCCAACACCCACCACTACTGCTAGTCCCACCACTACCACCCACCCTTCCAGTCGTAAAAGGTTGAGGACCAAATACGCTTGTGCTATATGTTCAGAGTATGGCCATTATACCCATCATTTCCCAGCACTGCCACGCTTTCGGCAGACATTAGCCACCGTATGCCAGAAATTCCAGAACAACCCCAGTCCTGCTACGTCCTCCTCAACAAATATCACTGACATCTGTTATGTCACCACTTCCGTCAATGAACATATGAGACACCCTTGCTCTCTCTATGATTCATTAGCTCATTTTACATACCAGTTTCCTATGATCCTTGAAAATAGGCAACGTCGATCGACCCTACTTCACTGACCCGCAGAGGAAATAGTTGACATCACCTCGTCACTAGTGGCTCTTCATGTCATTTCTCCCGAACCTGAGGCCCTCCCAACCCCTCCATGGTTCTTAGATGACGTATCTGAGGATTCACCCCCCAACCCCCCCAACTCTCTCGCTCATTCCCCTATGGCCACTCTCCACCCAACCACCACGGGTACCCCTCAGTACTTCAATATATGGTTAATGTCGAGTGAACCCTCACCATCTTCTCACAATGTTCCCCCTGCTTCTTCACCAGGGGGAAACCACACGATCACTATCACCGAGATCACTCCTCATGACCCCTTGTATTCCCATCACTTCCAAGGCAACAAAGAAATAATCAAAGAGTTAAACCACCCAGGCTCTCCCTGGGATGCGCTACACCATCGCGCACTCTTCTCTCCACAGGAAGCCTCCATGCCTCCTAACCAAAACCCCATTTATGCGATCGAAACCAAGGATTTTATCCCATCAAGGTCTATCGAATGGTTCAAAAATCCCATCCCTGCCCCTCATGCTTTTGAAGAAGGCAACATGGCCAACATTTCCCCCACCATTAAAATCAACATTTCCATTAAAAATGGCATTGTCGAAGAAATCACCATTGGAGCTGCTTGCACTCCTCAAGAAATCACCGCATATAAAGCCCTCTTCTAGGAATAGAGGGATATTTTCTCCTAGTCATACACAGAAATGCCTGGCCTCGATCCCTCTATTGTCAAACATCGCATCGACACCTAGCCCAACATTACACCAGTTCACCAAAAACAACGACTGCTACATCCATCCAAAGCCATGGCTATCAAAGCCGAAATTGACAAATTACGTGTTGCCGGGTTCATTTACCCCATCGCCTATACCTCATGGGTTTCCAACCCTGTACCTGTTAACAAAAAACAAGGAACTATCCACGTTTGCACAGAATTTCACGATCTCAATCATGCATGTCCCAAAGAAAACTTTCCAATGCCTTTTATCAATCAAATTATTGATGACTGCGCAGGAAGCAGGTACAAATGAGGTGGCAATGTGGGCCCTACAGCTATATATAGGCCTTTTTGCCAAACTTCCACTCACCATTTCGGGAGCCCACGGTGTCCATTTTTCGATCCGTCTTCAGCCACGGGATCAACATCCCGTCATCTACATCACAACAGTCCCTAGGCCTCTTTTCATCCTAAGCCCCCGGGGTGCCTTTTCAGGTACACATGTGCATATTTACGCTTATCAAATACATGCTCATATCTTCGATTCTCTTCAGATATTGTTCACTTTGGGTATTTGGTTTTCATATGTGCAGGTACTTGGTCGTCATACATCGGCGCAACCCCTTCAGGTATATACTCAAAACTGGCATGTAGTATTTCCCTCTATATCACACTTCATTTCCAGTCACACCCTTTGACATTTGCCTCTAGGATCCCCATTCCCAGCTCTGCAGTACCCACACCTCCATTTGCATCTTCGGTACTGTCACCTGGTAGCATTCTTCCCCACATGAGTTGTCCCATTCATAGCATCTTGTGGCACTTATGACACTCATGCTATTTTTCAAAACCCTTTAGGGATGGGAGTCCCGATAGCCTTTCATCATGTCACGAATCAACCACATACTCCTTCTCCTCATTTTGCTAGCTTTCCCACACGGACTCCCAGATTATCTCTTCTCGGTTCTATTTTTTAACTACACCTCCGCAGTATCATGAACCCTTCATTTCATCCACAAACTATTTGCCCATCTGCAAACCTACCTTCATTTCACCGACCTCATATAGAAACTCAACAATGGGCCCCCCACCCTTCATCTGTTTTCCAAGCAAATTATGACCTACATGGGCCACCCATATCACACAGGGGCACCCATTTCTGTATTTGTACATTCCTCCCCATTTATTCGTTATTTATTGTACAAACGCCTTTATTTTCAGTCGTTACATTACCATTTTTGTCGTCACCTTTGGCGACCTGCTTCCCTCTTTTTGGCCATCCACAACCCATGTCACCCTTGGCTGGATCACTACTTATCATCTTCCCTTGCCCAGCATCGTCCATATCTTCAGAGTACCCCACAGGTCACCTACCTCTACCCTCTGAATTTGTTCACCTTGTCCTGCCTCTGGCACAACTTATCCCCGGTCTTGGCATCCCCCTTGACACTCGACCTCGTTGAACGGTTGTGGCCACTTTTTATCTCATACATCCTCCAACCAAGGGAAGTCTTGAGTCTTCCCACATCTTGACTTCGTCCATGTACCTCTTCCACTTCCTCACCTCATCTAGTAGATTTCACGAGGCCATTTGCTTCTGGGAGTCGCGTCCCCCTTTTTGTCGACATCAACACAGTTTTCTAGAAGGGCGACAGTATCTTGATTCTCATTATCCATTCAGTGAGAGATCTCGAACGACACAGGGTGAAACACTATTGATCCTTGCTGTCGTTGACCCCCATAACATTCGATGCCAACACTTTCTCATGTTACGGTGGGTCTTACTTTGTGACTATTGCAGTTAGTTCTTTTATTTTCCAAAGACCTCTGAACTTGGCAGGGATATCAATGCCCACATCATCATTGCTACTTATTACTGTGATCAATGCCTACTATTCAAAACATGTTCATTTGCAGAATTGTCTTTTGCCTCTATCACGACCTCCCCCGAGGGCGTTGCAGTTGTCTACACCAACACTTCAGTCATCTTTTTTCAGAGTTACATAACACGAGCATGGGGCATGCCTGCCTCATTTGTACATAGTTTTCTATTTTATACACCTCATAGAAGGTCGGGTCCTACCAGTTCCGTTTTTTCTCCAACGGATCTCTTTGAACGATCCCACTATTGCTCTATATTACAAAGAAACATTGATGGATTTCGGCTATACGTATGCTCCTAAACTCATCCATCAGGGGGCATCTGTTATCACTGAAATTTTGTTTGCACATGATTACAAGAACTCAGCATTGTCAAACAGTGATGAAGTCATCCATGGACCTGAATTAATACCACAACATTCAAAAAAGGTCAAAAACTATACAAAGTAGTGAAAAATTGAAGAGCACTTTGCAGACATTGGGCGCGCGCGCACATGCATGGAACATGAACGTAGAAATCGTGCACAGACACATGATGCATGACTGTTAGCGCAAAACGCCACGCACCTGCTAAACGACTCATTTATGGAAGTGGTAGGCCTCCCAACCACTTATGGTTCAGCTCCCAAGCCGATTTGACCCTCAAATCTGGGATGGATCCGACTGGTGGGCTGGTCAAAGACCTAATAATGCCCTAATTGGCCTCTTTTCACACTACAAAGCAGTTAAACAATAACCCAATTGAATGCTATAAAAAGACATGGATGCACCTCATTTTCTCAAGGAATTCAAAGTAATGTTATGCTGCCTCTATTTTTTTGAGGACTCCATCCTTGACACAAGCTTATTGGCACCATTACATTGGACAATCCACCTCACCATTGAGTGTATTTGTAAAGAGTTATTTCATCACCATTTTCCATTTTCTTTGTTGTAAGAAGAGCTAGCTAGTGAGGGTCCAAGAGCCTTCCCTTGGAGGAAGAAGGGACTCATAGTCCCCTTTATTCTTGGTTCTTTGTTTTCATCAATATATTAGCCTCAAACATTGGTGACATGGGTCTTTTCGTTCTTTTTGTTTCTATGTCCCTATGCTCATGAATTTTGTTTTTATTGCATCTCTTAGTTTAATTCTTAATTCTAGTTTTTTTTTTCTTTCTCTAACTCTTTTCTCTATAGCTTTCCTGCTCAGTAGACCCAACTGAGCTTGCAAGCACCTCTATTTTGCTCACCAAGGTGACGAAAGAGGCGCAACAATGGCCATGGACAGTTGTTTTGTATATTTTCACATGGATATGCACTGTAATTCAAATTGGCAGCCATGTATGCAAAGTCAATACATATTGTAATAAGAAACTAGTTCTTATAGATGGGTCCCTTTTACTCCACTTATGGGTTTTTATAATGTATTTCGGCCATCGCATATACTCCTTTGACCTCACACATTAGGGGGAATCTATTATAGCAATATTTGTTGCACCCCATGCAATCTTGCACAGAAGGCCTTTTTCCATTTCCCTATGCAGACTTGAAGTCCCTTTTTTGCAAATCCCAGAGCTAAAAATATAATTTTTCCACATATACGAACATTTCCTACTATACAACATGTGTATATGCAGGTTGCACCACTACATCTTGCGTACATCAAGAAATGTGCCCAAAATTGAAAAATGGTGTTGGGTTTCCATTTCACGTCACGAGATCAATGATCCTTTGCCTTCCATATACTGGAAACGTTCCGACTCGACCCTTCAGTTCCATTTGAAGTTCAATTTGAAGGCTATAAATGGGCCAAATCCAAGCTATGGATAAGAGGATAAATAATTCAACTTTGAGAGAAAAATTACTTTGGAGAAATTATTCACTTCACATTGAGTATGCATCCCTTTGTCCTTTAAGTCTGAACACATTGTTCATCCCCCAAGCTCTTCCCTTACTGATTGAGAACTTCATTCTCTCTCTTATATGATATTTCCTTTGGTGGATTCCCAGCTATAAGGAACTTAGTTTCTTGGTTCCAAACCATGGCAACACGAAAGTTTATAACTCATTCACTTCTGCTGATTATATCTTAATATAAATACTCTTTTCTCATCCAATTAATATCTTGAAAATATTTGAATTATTATTCCATGTGCATATTTTTTATGAATATTGATAGATTATTCTATTGAATGTGCTAACATTATATATTATCACCATATTCTTGTGTTTCTTGGTTTTTGAGGACTAGCTGCAAGTATATTGTTTTGGGTCAAGTGCTCAACGGTGGACTTCATTGAACATCTGGATGAGGTAGGCCTTTTATCTTGTCTTGCTAGCATATTTGTCTATATAGAATACTTGAGATTAGAGTTGATTTCTGCAGTCATTTTCTTCTGTTGTGGTTTACTCCTAGCCATAGAGAGATTTTCCTCACAACAATGGGCATGAATGTATTGAGCACCAAGGTAGATTTCAACATCTTTCCTTTGGGATCATATGATTGCCTAATTGGTATGGATTGGTTGGACCAACACCATGCCATAACAAGGCATTCACTTGCTTGGATGAGGAAGGAAATCAAAGAGTAGTCCAAGGAATTCCCAAGGCAGTTACTGTCCGAGAAATCTCAGTAATGCAGCTGAAGAAGTGTTATAGGAAGGGCTGTCAAATATTTGTAGCCCATATGGAGGAAGCATCTAAGGATAAGGTGCCAAATCTGGAATATCATGTAGTCCTGGAATATTTTGAATATGTGTTCAAGGAGGTACTGGGACTACCCCCAAAGAGAGATATTGATTTCTCTATTAATTTAATGCTGGAGCAGCTCCAGTATCAAAGACTCCTTACATTATGAGTACACCAGAGCTGAAGGAGTTACAAATGCATCTTGAATAACTTTTGAAGAAGGGGTATATACACCCAAGTTTGTCACCCTGGGGTGCCCCAATATTGTTCATGAATAAGAAAGATGGGACATTGATATTGTGCATCGATTTCAGATATTTGAACAAAGTGACTATAAATAACAAGTATCCTCTACCAAGGATTGATGATCTCTTCGATCAATTGAAGGATGCAAGGATATTTTCAAAGATACATCTCAGGTCAAGATACCATCAAGTAAGGATTAAAGAAGAAGACATCAAAAAGACCATCTTCAGAACAAGGTATGGTCATTATGAGTTCACAATGGTGCCATTTGGGTTATCAAATGCCCCAATTGTTTTCGTGTTCTTAATGAATGGTGTTTTTCAAGAATATTTAAACAAGTTTGTAATTGTATTTTTGGATGAAATCCTTGTATATTCCAAGTTGGAAGAAGAGCGTGAACATCATTTGAGGATGGTGTTGCAAGTGATAAGAGAGAATCAACTGTATGCCAAATTGAGCAAATGCTCATTTTATCAAAAACAAATTCACTATTTGGGGCATATCATATCTGAAGAAGGGATAGTAGTGGACCCTAAAAATATTGAGGCCATTAAAGGGTGGACAACACCTAAAAATTTCATAGAATTCAGATTATTCATGGGTCTAGCTGGCTACTACATAAGGTTCATTGTATGGTTTTCGATAATAGCTCACCCCATCACATCCTTGCAAAGGAAGGGGAAGAATTTTCAATGGAAAGAAGAATGTGAAAAGAGCTTCCATCAATTGAAGCAACTGCTAACCATTGCTCTGATTCTAAAGATTGCAGATTTGAATGAAGATTTCATGGTTTGCATAGACACATGCAAAGAAGGAATAGGAGGATTCCTTAGTCAGAAAGGATTTGTGATATGTTTCGAGTCCATAAAATTGAAAGAGCATGAAAGGCTCTATGCCACTCATGATTTGGAGTTGGAAGCCATAGTGAACACTTTGAAGAATTGGAGGCACTACCTCATGGGAAAGAGGTTTGAGTTGAGGATAGACCATAATGGTCTAAATTACCTATTTGATCAGCCTACTTTGAATGCTAGGCATAGTAGATGGTTGGAATTCCTCTTTGAATATGACTTTGATATCAAGCATATCAAAGGAAAGGAGAACAAAGTGGCTGATGCACTCAACAATAGAGTGCATGAATTGCATGCTACAACCATTAACATGTATCAGATAGATCTTAAAGGAATAATTTCTGAGGATGCAAAATTTGATTCACAGTACATGGAATTGGTAACTAAATTGCAACAAGGTAAAATGCAACAGAAAGCTAAAGATTATGAATTGGGAATTGATGGAATTCTCTTATACAAAAATAGAGTTTATGTACGAAATTATCTGAAATTGAGGAGTGTGATTTTAAAAGAGATGCATAATGTACCTTATGTGGGATAACCAGGTGTTGACGGATGAAATTGACCACTCGTCAATTGGAGGAGTGAATCCGGTCCGGGGTTGTCTAATTAACCCAAGCTGTTTGGATTAATTCACTCTGACGGGTTTAGCGGCTCCGTTGGCCGATCTAAGTCCTAAAGAAAGAGAAAAATATAACTAAAGAAAATACAATAACTTAATAAATAACACTCGCTAAAAAATATATATACATCTAATATTTATCTGCAGTCTAACTAATTAATACTTATAAAATAACTCTACTTATCATATGCACAATATATACAAATAATTATATTTCTAATATATATGTAATATGTACAAGATACAGATTTTAATCTAAATCCGTGAAAATCGAATGTAATTGATTTTTTAAACAATAGGAAAGTTGTTATCTAATATTTTTGATTTGTTTTCTTATGTGTTTATGTTTAATAAATCGAATATCAAGCTGTCTAATTTAATAAAAGAAATAACAGATGGTAAAAAGAATTTTAACTACAGGGAACTTCTATATCTATTATACTAATGAAATCAAATAACAATGTTGACCTGTTATCGCATCCAATATATGTTCACAACGTAGCATCCAGTCACCTCATCCGATGAGGTAAACCTGCACCAGATCCTGAAATTGCTTCTAATAAATGTGAAGAAACAGTGATGGAATTTGAATGATAGAACACATAAGAGATACGATCACAACAATCTCATAACATTACAAGCAGCCACAATAAGATAAATCTTGTTGTGAGAACTTGAGTATAAATGTTCAATCAAATATCAAGATAAATCTCTTAATTCAAGTTTGAACGAATGATTACTATGTGTTAAATCTGGGACATGAAACATGGATAATATATAAAATTTTATCATACCAGCTTGTAGTAAACCATGATGGCGAAAGAAATCATAATATATTTACAAATTGAAATAAACATGACTTGAATAAAACCACAATATGTAAAAGCTAAAGCTGTGACGAGTATTATATTCCATTCAAGTCTGTAAATGAAAAATCCATAGTCTTGCCCTAGGTTGAGATCATTAATGTTTACAAAATAATAGTTTTATATAGGTTTCAGGAAACACAACTGTTTCCTGTTGATAAGATCAAGTTTGTTTCAAAAATATGGGGGATGCAACCACCCTGATTTCCAAGGAGATATGAGGCACTGTTGATAAGATCAAGTTTGTTTCAAAAATATGGGGGATGCAACCACCCTGATTTCACTAAATAAAAATACCAACAGCCTAATCTATTTACTAAAAACACAAAGTTGATATGGATGGGAGATATCAACAGTGCCTCATATCTCCTTGGAAATGATGGACTCCTTAATCCTCCTGAAAATAAATGAAAATAAGAAAATTTCAGATATGTTTTCAATCATCAAATCAAACACTTCGGATTTTCTTATTTGGCTACAGAATCTTACGATTTTGTAGCTAGTTAAAATAGCACATGGAATCTTAAAAAATAAAAGAAACTAATTCTAATAATAAAAAACAATTTATCTAATCAAATCAAACATCCTACTCTAAAAACAACAAATGATTATGCTAACTAATTCATACCTCAAATCACAAACCGAATCATATCAAGAAACTTTGGAATTTATGATAGCTGTGGCTGCCTCTACATTTTTGAAAATGACAGATCCTGTAGTTTTTTGGCATTTCTCCTTTGCTTGGGTTATGGATTGGAGTCTATTGTTCTCATTTGTAAACAAATCCACTTGGTATTTTAAAGATTTAAGTCATGAATTTAGTAGAGGCACATCAATATAATAAAAGTCTATCCAAGATCGACACTCATCACAATGTGGTTGTAGGGACTGTGCATTGGCACTGACAGCATTAAGGGTTGGAGAATCGTCCACGCGAAAGGTAGGCTTATCGTAGAGTTGAATGCCCTTGAATTTTGGGTTATCATTTAGACATGGAGGCAGGTTGTTTACATAGTCATAGGGTGTGTCAGGATAGAGCCCATATGACATAGGATCTTCTTCAACCAAAAATTTCTCAATTTATGAATCTGAGTCTTCACTTACTTCAATCGTGTTGTTTGTGTCTGCACAGGGTTTGATTTTATTCTTAACACTTCATGAAATCAAACGACCAGCCCTTTTATTCCTGAAATTAACATCAACGCTACCCTTGTGCTTCTTCCGTGTAGGTTTCATAACAGTTTTAGTGAAACTCTTTGGGTTTGAGACCAGTTGATTTTCCTATTGGATAACATTAGGGTAGCCTGAGAGTTCATTGTTAGGGGAAATATCATAGGCCTGGAGCGGTGGGGAAGAGGCAGTAGGTTTCACAAGGGTTTCTACGATAACTAGCTTATCAACCTGTCCCAATTCATGGTTTCTGAAACCATTTCGTAAAATAATGCATCCCAGCAATCATTTTGTAATTGTAACTGGTGCACAAGGATAATTTTAATGAGCCCATGGTGAAATAAAATCAAATCAGACCTCTTCTTCCTAAACTGTTTACCCATCTTATACAGACTTATAAGTAGGAAGTAGGGCATGTTCAACGGGAAGCCAATGAAACTCACAAGAAAGCACAGATGATACAGGAAAACTAATCCAAATCTTCCTTCACACGTAATGAATTGCTTCACAATAGAGAGTAGATAATGCCACCTAGGTTTTAAGGATGAGATTGGCATACCTCGATCGCAACTAGTAATTTTTCGTGAGGTGAACATCAAATTCCAGGGAACCTCTTCAACTTTCACATTCTTGAACCATTTTTTCCCGATAGCTGGCAAAAACGTGGCTTGGATTAAGAAATCTTATGTTTCTTATAATTGGATGTCACCTATATTTTCCCTGCATCCATCGAAGGTCAAGGCAAACTCTTGGTCAACTCGAAGATTGAAACCCTTAAATTTTTCGATGAACAAATGCCAACCGTTCCTTTCTAAATCATCCTTGGTGTTATCATATGATAGCAGGGTTTGGATGCCATTCGACTCGACCCTTACCACTGGAGCCATGTTAAACAAACTGATAATTAACAGAAAATACACAAGTAGGGTTTGGAAGAAATCCACAGAGACATAACCCCGAGCCTTACCAATGTTTGTTGTGATAATTGAAACGACGGGCAGGGTGTTAATCACTAAGTGTCTGAGCGAATTTGTGAAGCCTGAGACCATGCAGAAGAGTAATGGCATGTTGTACTTCATATGCCAACTTGGCATTGGGCACGTACTAGGATCAGGACACTTTAAAACCAAAATACACACATTCATAGATTAATTACAAAGGTAAGTGCATCGAATAACAATTGAATAATTCAAAGTTTCATGAATAAAAAATACATCAATATCAATATAAAAAATTGAATATTAATGAATGGAGGTCTTGCGCTTATGCAACCAAGGCATGTTTAGAACCAAGGGGTCATAAACAAGAAGAACAATAATGTTCATACCAAAAATATGACAATTCTATAATAAACCACATGAGCAGTCTTCCTTTAATCACAAATCAAAACAAAATGTCAATTCCAGCCACGAGTTTTCATGCTTACATTCATGAAAACAAAAATCGAAAAGAAGATATGTAAAAAGCGACAAGTGAAAAGTGTCGTTTAGTGAGAATGCTCATGACGAGTAATGAAAATTTAGAGACCCTGTGTAGGCAGCTTACAAACACTAGAAATTATATTATTGCTGCCAACAATGGTGACACGCTGGGAGAAGCAGTTATCTCTACCAAATGACAAGTTTAGATTAGGATAATCAGAAAAAAAATTCGAATCAAAAACAACCGAAAATTTGTCTGAACATCGTAAATAATTATAATGCATTCCAGTTTTCAGACAACTATTATTTTAAAGAGACGAAAACTGACAACAATCTTAACAGAAGAGAGTCATGATATTAAAGTTAAAATCTTCAATACTCTTGATAGGGTCGTTGCTACTAGAAGGCGTCCATATCCTCGACAGGGATGTCAATTAACCCACTCTGATATATGTATCATTTCAAGAAGTTCCAGATCAGAACGAAGGACATTTAAGGTCAAAACAGAATCCATATCTGAGAATTTTATTATACCTGACATTGCTTCGCTGCCAGCGGGTCTGTTCAGTACCCCAATGAAGTTATCTTAGCGTCATGCATGCATTTACCCACTGCCAATAGACCTGTTCAGTATCACGACGGGTTTACAAGCACTTCCCACATCTCCCTGAGGGTTTATTTAGTTTTAAATATATTTAATTGAGCGGGGTGACGCTGAAAAATTCTATTTTTTGGACACATCTTAGTAAGTCACAGACCTTGAAGAAATTTCTTAGCTGTCCTTCATTAAGATCTGGAAATAGTTTGTTAATAAAACTGACTTTCAAGAGCAGGGAGACATCTCTGAGTTGTTCTCTTAAGGAACATGGACATCGTAAAAATAATTTTTATGGATGATCGTGAATACCTTCAGTTGCAGATTGAAATCAAGAAACATTTTTCAAACAATAAGTTATCTTCAACATGGCTGCAAACTCAGAGAAATACCACAATTGATGTTTAAACAACTTTCAACAGTCATTTTGGAGGGGAATTTTTTTTTTTCTCTTTGTCTGAGCTAGCCCGTGATGCAGGCATGTGTGTTTCAAAAAGAAAGACCAATAAGCATAAGGGAAAAATCAAAACAAACCAACAAAGAAAAACAAACAACAAACAAAATAGAAAATATTTACACAGTGTGCATGGGAGAGTCATTAGGTAAAGTATTTTTTTAGAGCTTGGCGATTCACTGGAAAGGTGTCTGGCTGTCCCTCTAGATTCTATAGGCGAAAGGAACTGGGACCCAATTTCTCAGCAATTAAAAATGGTCCTAACCACAAGTTCTGAAACTTAGTATGCTCTCCTTTTCCCTCATGAGGTTTGTCCCATTTTAGGACAAGGTCACCTACCTCAAAATTTCTGTTAGAGGTAGAATTGGAATCAAACCAGTTTTTAGCAATGAGTTGATGTTGATCCAATTTCCGTTTTTCTTGAGCCCTCACTTCTTCTAATTTTAACAAAGCGTTAATTTGACTCTCCAAAGGGGGACAGTCTTCTTCCTGTAATTTCTGTGATAACTGTAGAGATGGAAGAAGGACATGTGGTGGAAGAATCGCCTCCCTTCCATAAATGACAAAGAAAGGTGAGTTACCCACAACAGTTTTAGGAGTTACTCTATCAACCCAGATTGAGTTTAACAATGCGTTATGCCAATTTTTATGGTTTTCGGAGACCGTTCTCTTGATAATTTTGATTAGTTTTTTATTAGTTGATTCTGCCAAACCGTTTCCTTGGGGGTAATAGCTGGCAGAGTACTTTAATTTAATTCCTTTTTATAGAGAGAAATCACTCATTTCAAGAGACGAAAAATAAGAAGCATTATCAAATACCAGGCATTCAGGGATACCAAAACGAGTAATAATATTTGAATTCAAGAAGGATATTACCTGGATGGTATTTACATTTTTTAATGGGGTAGCCTCAGACCACCTGGTGAAGTAATTTGTGGTTGTTATGATATATTTATGATGCTACGAGAATGGTGTATTGATTGGGCCTATAATATCCAGACCCCACTGCTGAAAAGGGGAGTCTACCGAAACTAGTTGTGAAGGGAAAGTTGGTTTTTGTATCCGTCCGGATGATTTTTGACAAATTACACACTTGCGACATAAAGCATGAGCGTCTTTAAAAAGGGTAGGCTAGTAATAACCTACTCTTAATACTTTATGGGCAGTGGTGTCTCCACCGAAATTCCCACTAGCTTCTCCTGCATGCAATTCCAATAAGACTTTTTCTGTTTCATCGTTTTCAAGACAGTGCATAAGTACTCCATCAAAATTTTGATGGAAAAAAATACCATTAATCAGCTGAAAAGAAGCATATTTTAATCTTAGTGCTCTCCTTTTTGTGGGATCAAGGTGATGGGGAGTTGATCCATGTATAAGACAAAATTTTATGTCATCGTACCAGGGACTAACAGGGTTTTGCACCATCATATTTGATTTTGATAGTGTTGTCCTGGATTTAACATATCATTTTCCTCTTGCTTTCCTACAGCTGAATCAATGACCAATTTGCATAAACCTTGGCCTCTCACAATTTGTGTTGGGCTGATTTCTATGTCATATTCTTGTAAGGATGTGACCCAGTTTGCCTTTTTTTCGCCTAGTTCTTTCTATACTAACAAATTTCTGACAGTCGGGTAAGGGACAATGATTTTCGTCCTAGATTTCAACAGATAAGATCAAAAGTTCTTTAATTCTTTGAAAACGGCATAGGCTTGTCGATCTACTGCAATTAAGTTCCGCCCCCTTGAAGGCTTAACTCATAAAGGTGATTTGGACCTCGTTGTTTTCAGTGTTCTTTTGAGTTAGGATGACAACATAGGATTGGTCGGAGGCAAACATGTAGAGGGTGAAGTCTTGCGAAAAGTTGGGGCTCATTAGAGAAGGAGCGTCTATTATGGCCTTTTTTATTGAATCAAAAGCTTGGCTTTCTAAAGGTACCCAATGGTACTGTACATCCTTTTTTATTAGGTTTTGTAATGGTCTCACCATTTCTAAAAAGTTGGGGACAAATCTCCTAACAAAGTTTATCTGTCCTAAGAAAGATTGCATGGACTTTTTGGACGAGGGAGGGGGCAGTTTTGAAATGAATTGAGTTCTTTCAGGGTCGATAATCATCCCTTCGCTCGATACAATGAATCTAAGGAGTTTACCTTGTTCTACTACAAAGATAGATTTTTTAGGATTCAAAGAAATGTCGTACTTATGACATCGCTGTAGAACAGATCTTAAATGAGCTAGATGATCTTCTTTATTTTTCGAGAATATAGTGACATCATCTAGGTAAACTACTACAGATTGATTGATTAGGCCTCAGAAAGTGATATCCATCACTTTCTGGAAAGTGGCACCGGTGTTTATGAGTCTAAAGGGAATCTTTCTACAAGCGTAGGTGCCCCATGGAGTACGGAAAGTAGTTTTGAGTTGGTCTAATGGAGACATAAGGACTTGGTTGTACCCTGAAAAACCATCCAACAAGGATAATCTTTCAGAACTAGATACCTGTTGAAGGATCTGTTCCATGGGAGAGATAGGGTAGTTGTCTTTATCAGATGCTTGGTTAAGATTTCAAAAATCGGCACATAGTCGGATTTCACCACTCTTCTTTCTGACAGGGACAAGATTAGAGACCCATTGTGTGTGCCTAACTGGAAAAATTATCTTAGCATTCAGGAGTTTGTTTAATTGTTTAATTCCTTCTTGACCGTTGGTTCGATTTTTGGGTGCATTTTCCTTAACTTTTGTTGAAAAGGTTGGGTTTGGAGTTTCATGGGAATAATGTGTTGTATGATGTTAGGATCAAAGGTTTTTAGGTCATTGTACGTCCAAGCAAAAACATCTTTGAATTCCTTAAACAACTTAATAAATGCTACTTTTTCTTGCTCAGAACACCCCAACCCTAAATTAATGCACCGTGGATTGTCTTTAGTTCCCAAATTTACTTTTTCATGTGTCAAGGAGGAACTATTTGTTTTACAGTTCACAGATTTTCTGAACTTGTCGTGAAGATCATAAATTTTTTCTAATCTAACCACAGATTTCGGGATAGAGTTCACCATGTTTGATGAAGATTCTGGAGATCTCGGATCTGGTATTACCGTAAAGTCACTAAAATTTTCATCATGGGTACCTTCATCGATCACCGCGCCCTGGAAAGTTTCTTCCATATGCAGAAAAATTATAATCTGTTGATCATCATCGAAGACTCTCCAATTCGTGATGTTGTCTGGGATGGATGGTCTGAACAACAATTCGATGGAAAATGCATTCGGAGATAAGCCTTCTGCAGCAAAAAGTTTTGAAGTGACGTTAGCTAACAAATCAACTTTTGAATTACTCAATCTAGGAATAGAATTTATGTTAAATGAAAAAAAAATTGTTCATCAAATTCCATACCTCAGTTTGATAGCTTTTAAGGTGCAGAGATAAACAGTGGATAGAATTTTTTACCTATCTAACCACAATTTCCGAATCACCAAAGACAGTCAAATTTTGAATATTCATATCTAATGATTTTCTGAGGCCTTGCAGGAGTGCCTCATATTCGGCTGTATTGTTGTACATTCAAATTCTAACTGACAAGCAATCAGAGTCTTTTTACCTACTGGATCGATGAGCACGCACCCTGCACCAACTCCTTCCTTAGATTTTGACCCATCAAAGTAAAGAGACCATATTTGATTTTTGTCGGGTGCATGTGACCATTGAGAGAAGGCTATTGACTGCATGCATGTCATAACTTCAGATTGTTGTTCCGTATCAGTGATGGTAGAAGTTTCGACCATGAAATTGCCGGAAAAAGTATCCATCCCCAGTATTTCAGGCGAATTGGTAGAAGGAGTGAAAGGTTCATTGGGATCATTTAAATCAGTCACCGTGAACTTCAGATAGCATTCACGATTTACCTTGATTCTGTTAGGCTTTCCATTCTCGGGCAGCCACAAGTGAGACCAATCCATCGCAAAATAGTCGTGCAATTGTTCCGACCAGTCTCTACTTAAAAACAAAACCATAAAATTTTGGGATATCTACAACAATAATATCAATCACTTGATGAACTTTAGGATTAGACGACAATCTTATAATAACATTTCTTAATTCACCTATCACTTTGACACTAGTTTGATCAAGCTGGATAATTTTCAAGCTGGATGGTTGAACTTCGGCATTAATCTTTTGACAGATAGACCAAGGAATTACGTTAGATGATGCACTTGAATCTACCATACAGTTATGTGCATTCCTATTGAAAATTTCAAAAGTCAACAAAAATGGAGGGACATTTCTGCGAGTATTAACGGTGGAAGTTTGTTGCTTTTTACTCGCAGCCTCTGAAACTGGTTTATCTACATTTGTTACATTATTTACAAGAATCTCTCCTTTATCATGAGGCTCGGATGTAGTTTTGGCGGAGGCCTTCTGAGGAATTTTGGGGTTGTTTTGAACACATTTGTTGTTGTTTGGATTGCTATTTTTGTTGTTCTCTACAATATTCTGTAGCTTTTTTTGCAGAAGAAAAGGGAATTTTAATAATTCGTAAACAAAAATATTAGCCCTAAGATTTTTTAGATATTCAATTAAATCATAATCTGAACTTGTGTTTACTGAATTCTGTTTAGTCTCAATCGATTTAGACTGTTTTTGAGGCAAAGTCATCGCAATTTCGGAAGAAGGCTTATTTTCTATCTTGCTCCTAGTATTGTAAGGATGCACTATTTCGAAATTATCTTGAAAAATGTTATCCGAAAAATGTCCGAAAATATTCAGAGAGGATTCATCTTCTTCTATCATCTCTTGTTCAGCTACTTCTTTAGGAGTTTCAGGAGGAATCAAGTTATCGTGTGCTTCTAGGGTCATTTGAATAGAAAATTGCAGGCTTTCTAGATTTAGGCCTTCAGTATTTGAATTAGGTCTGTTGGTGGGAAAAGGCTTCCTAAAAGGGGGTTTGTAAGGCCCTTTGCTCAAAGAATCTTCTTCAGCCAACCTTTTCAAATATATAACTTGGTTGGACAATTTTTGAATGACTTTCTGTAAGTTTTCTAAATCCGAACTCTCAGGTTGAGCTTTGTTTTGGGAAGGTCTAGGAAGGATTTCAATTTTCGTTTTGGAAGATGAACTAGTCTCTATCTCGTTGCTAGTAGTGTCTTTTAAAATGAGAATGTCTTTCTCGATCTAACTGGCCTCTTCGAAGGCTTCTAACAATGTGGCTTTCTTGGATCTCTTTACCCAAATGGCTATGTTTTGATGTAATTCTTTTGTGTAGTATGCGGCAATAAGATTCTCGGCAGGCATCGAATCTGTGGGGATTCAGTTCTTTAGTGTCAATAACCTTTGATTAAAGTATTTGATCTTTTCTTTAGGGTTCATTTTTAGACTAGAAAGCTCCATGACTAGAGCTTCAGGAGACTTGTCATCTCCGAACTTCTCAAGGAAACAGGATTCAAACTTCTCCCATGACACGATGGTGTGGGGCTGTTGGGCAAAGTACTAGGTAGAGGCATTTCCTTCAAAGGTGTAGGGAAACAATCTAAAGACTACGTCTTCATTCTCAACACTATGGAGTCTAATGGATAACATAATTTTTTGATGTGATCTTCAGCGATCTGTTTGGAGTCCGGGTCAAATTTAGGGAGACATTTCTCTGGTTGTTTGGGTAAAGGATGATGAGGCCTTGGTATGGCCACTGCATCTTGGTCAAGATAGGGTCTGGGGGGATTGTTTAGATTGGCCATAGGTGTGGGTGGTGTCGAAGGCTGGGATGAGGAACTGCCTTCATCAGAGGATTCTTCTCCCAGAATAAGAAGGAGATGAAGGAGGTGGTGATGGTGGAATACCAAATCCTCCTGGTGCAGGAGTGAGGATTGGATCTGTAGGGTTTAAGGTAAGGTCAGTACCTCCAATTTGTTCTCTGATATTAGAGAAGTCTAATGGTTGATTCAAAGTTTAGTTTAGTTGTCTTATACGGGCTAAGGCACTATGCGTTCTTATGAGAGATTGATGAACAATCTCTTGTATATCACCACCCAAAGGATTTGGAGTTACTGGTTCAACCATGATCCGTAGATCGTCATTTGATGTGTTTGTTGTTTGAGGGACAATGTTGTCATCTTAATGACTTCTAGTTACTATAGGTGAGAGGGTAGGTGGGGGAGGAGTCTTATGACCTCCTCATGCCATTAATAGTTTTCAGGCCCTCCTTCTAGCGCCAATTGTTGACCAGGCGAAATTGACCGCTCATCAACTGGAGGAGTGAATCTGGTCTGGGGTTATCTAATTAACCCAATCCATTTGGATTAATTCACTCCGACGGGTTTAGCGGCTCTGTTGGCTGATCTGAGTCCTAAAGAAAGTGAAAAATATATATACATCTAATATTTATCTGCAGTCTAACTAATTAATACTTATAAAATAACTCTACTTATCATATGCACAATATATACAAATAATTCTATTTCTAATATATATGTAATATGTACAAGCTACAAATTCTAATCTAAATCCGTGAAAATCAAATGTAATTGATTTTTTAAACAACAGGAAAGCTGTTATCTAATCTTTTTGATTTGTTTTCTTATGTTTTTATGTTTAATAAATCGAATATCAAACTATCTAATTTAAAAAAAGAAATAACAGATGGTAAAAAGCGTTCTAACCACAGGGAACTTCTATATGTATTATACTAATGAAATCAAATAACAGTGCTGACCTGTTATCTCATCCAATATATGTTCACAGCGTAGCATTCAGTCACCTCATCTGATGAGGTAAACCTCCACCAGATCTTGAAATTGCTTCTAATAAATGTGAATCAATAGTAATGGAATTCGAATGATAGAACACATAAGAGATACGATCACATCAATCTCATAACTTTACAAGTAGCCACAATAAGATAAATCTTGTTGTGAGAACTTGAGTATAAATGTTCAATCAAAGATAAATATAAATCTCTTAATTTCAAGTTTGAACGAATGATTACTGTGTGTTAAATCTGGGACATGAAACATGGATAATATATAAACTTTTATCATACTAGCTTGTAGTAAACCATTATGGCGAAAGAAATCATAATCTATTTACAAATTGAAATAAACATGACTTGAATAAAACCACAATACGAAAAATCTAAAGCTGTGACGAGTATTATATTCCATTCAAGTCTGTAAATGAAAAATCAATAGTCTTTCCCCAGGTTGAGATAATTAATGTTTACAAACTAATAGGTTTATATAGGTTTCAAGAAACACAATTGTTTCCTGTTGATAAGATCAAGTTTGTTTCAAAAATATGAGGGATGCAACCACCTTGATTTCACTGAATAAAAATACCAACAGCCTAATCTATTTACTAAAAACACAAAGTTGATATGGCTGGGAGATATCAACGGTGCCTCATATCTCCTTGAAAATGATGGACTCCTTAATCCTCCTGAAAATAAATGAAAATAAGAAAATTTCAGATATGTCTTTAATCATCAAATAAAACACTTCAAATTTTCTTAACTGGCTACAGAATCTTACGATTATGTAGCTAGTTAAAATAGCACATGCAATCTTAAAAAATAAAAGAAACTAATTCTAATAATAAAAACAGTTTATCTAATCAAATCAAACATCCTACTCTAAAAACAACAAATGATTATGATAACTAATTCATACCTCAAATCACAAACCGAATCATGTCAAGAAACTTTGGAATTTATGATAGCTGTGGCTGCCTCTACATTTTTGAAAATGAGAGATACTGTAGTTTTTTGGCATTTCTCCTTTGCTTGGATTATGGATTGGAGTCTATTGTTCTCATTTTTCAACAAATCCACTTGGTATTTTAAAGATTTAAGTCGTGAATGTGGCAGAGGAACATTAGTATAATACCTGTCTATCCAAGATCAACACTCATCATACTGTGGCTGTAGGGACTGTGCATTGGCACTGACATCATTAAGGGTTGGAGAATCGTCCACGTGAAAGGTAGGATTATCACAGAGTTGAATGCCCAAGAATTATGGGTTATCCTTTAGACATGGAGGCAGGTTGTTTACATAGTCATCAGGTGTGTGAGGATAGAGCCCATATGACATGGGATCTTCTTCAGCCAAAAATTTCTAAATTTCTGAATCTGAGTCTTCACTTACTTCAATTGTGTTGTTTATGTCTTCACAGGGTTTGATTTTATTCCGAACACTTCATGAAATCAAATGACCAGCCCTTTTATTCCTGAAATTAACATCAACGTTGCCCTTGTGCTTCTTCCCTATAGGTTTCATAATAGTTTTAGTGCAATTCTTTGGGTTTGAGACCGGTCGATTATCCTGTTGGATAACATTAGGGTAGCTTGGGAGTTCATTGTTAGGGGCAATATCATAGGCCTGGAGTAGTAGGGAAGAGGCAGTAGGTTTCACAGGGGTTTCTATGATAACCGGCTTATCAAACTGTCCCAATTCATGGTTTCTGAAACCATTTTGTAAAATAAATGCATCCCAACAATCATTTTGTAATTGAAACTGGTGCACAATGATAATTTTAATGAGCCCATGGTGAAATAAACTCGAATCAAAACTCTACTTTCTAAACCGTTTACCCATCTTATACATACTTCTAAGCAGGAAGTAGGGCATATTCAATGGGAAGCCAATGAAACTCATAGGCAAGCACAAATGATACAGGAAAAATAATCCAAATCTTCCTTCACACATAATGAATTTCTTCACAATAGCAAGTAGATCATGCCACCTAGGTTTTAAGGATGAGAATGGCATACCTCGATCGCAACTAGTAATTTTTTGTGAGGTGAACATCAAAGTCCAGGGAACCTCTTCAACTTTCGCATTCTTGAACCATTTTTTCCCGAAAGCTGGCAAACCCATGGCTTGGCTTAAGAACTCTTCTATTACTTCTAACTGGACGTCACCTATGTTTTCCCTACAACCATCGAAGGTCAAGGCAAACTCTTGGTCAACTCGAAGATTGAAACCCTTAAATTTTTCGATGAACAAATGCCAACCATTCCTTTCTAAATCGTCCTTGGAATTATCATATGATAGCATGGTTTGGATGCCATTCGTCTCGACCCTTACCACTAGAGCCATGTTAAACAAACTGATAATTAACAGAGAATACACAGGTAGGGTTTGGAAGAAAACCATAGAGCCATAACCTCAATCCTTACCAATGTTTGTTGTTATAATTGAAACGACGGGCAGGGTGTTAATCACTAAGCATGTGAGCAACTTCGTGAAGCCTGAGACCACGTAGAAGAGTAATGGCATGCTATACTTCATATGCCAACTTGGCATTGGGCATGTACTAGGATCAAAACACTTTAAAACCAAAATATGTGCATTCATAGATTAATTACAAAGGTAAGTGCATCGAATAACAATTGAATAATTCAAAGTTTCATGAATCAAAAATCCATCAATACCAATATAAAGAATCAAATATTAATGAATGGAGGTATTGTGCTTATGCAACCAAGG
The DNA here is from genome assembly GCA_000966675.3 of Picea glauca. Taxonomy (NCBI): domain Eukaryota; kingdom Viridiplantae; phylum Streptophyta; class Pinopsida; order Pinales; family Pinaceae; genus Picea; species Picea glauca. The sequence continues at coordinate 453,163 of JZKD02S1785918.1, read as the reverse complement.
CATGTTTAGAACCAAGGGGTCATAAACAAGGAGAACAATAATGTTCATAGCAAAAATATGACAATTCTATAATAAACCACATGAGTAGTCTTCCTTTAATCACAAATCAAAACAAAATGTCAATTCTAGCCGTGAGTTTTCATGCTTACAGTCATGAAAAAAAATTTCAAAAATAAGATATGTAAAAAGTGACAAGTGACAAGTGTTGTTTAGTGAGAATGCTCATGACGAGTAATGAAAATTTAGAGACCCTTTGTAGGAAACTTACAAACAATAGAAATTATATTATTGTTGCCAACACCAGGATATCAGAAAATAGTTTCAGTAGTCAAGAGCCATTACCATTGGCCATTTATGAAGAAATAAATTACAGAGTACATTTCCAGATGTATGGAGTGTCAAAGGGTCAAAGCTGAGCATAAACACCCAACTAGGTTGCTGCAACCATTATCCATCCTTGAGTGGAAGTGAGAAGTGGTGACAATGGATTTCATCACAGGATTACACAGAAAAAACAAGCAACATGATTCCATCATGGTAGTGGTGGATAAGCTTACTAAAGAGACCCATTTTGTTCCATTGAAGACTACTCACAAGCCAACTAATGTTGTTGATATTTATATGAGGGAAATAGCATGCTTGCACGGTATACCCAAGACAATTGTGTCTGATAGAGACCCAAATTTTACCTCAAAGTTTTGGAAAGGGTTATTAAAGGGGTTCAGAACAAATATGAACCTCAACACAGCCTGTCATCCTGAGTCTGATGGAAAAATAGAAAGAGTTAATAAAGTGATAGAAGATATGTTAAGAATGTATGTGATGGAAAAACCATTTAAATGGGAATATTATCTACACTTGGTGGAATTTCCCTACAACAATGGGTACCAAGCATCACTGAAGATGAGTCCATTTGAGTCACTTTATGGCAGAAAGTTCAACACCCTAGTAACCTAGGACAACCCAGCTGATAGAGCAGTGGTTGGACCAGATTTTCTCAGGGAAATGGAAGAGCAATTGTTAAAGATAAATTTGAACTTGAAGGGTGCCCAAGATAGGAAGAAAACATATGTAGACAAAGGAAAAACCCACATGGATTTTAAAGTGGGTGATCATGTTTTCCTGAAGGTGAAAGCCAACAAAAGTTCCCTGAAGTTGGGAAGTTTTTCCAAGTTGGAATCCAAATATTGTGGACCATTTGAAATTCTAGAAAGGATTGGACCAGTAGCTTATATGCTTGCATTTCCTGCATCCATGAATATTCATAATGTATTTCATGTATCATTTCTCAAGTATATACCTCATGCTAATCATGTGATTGATTGGAATGTGATTCATGTGGAGCAAGAAGGCACTTTGCAAGTGCAGCTTGTGTGAAATTGGACTGGAAGAGAAAGCAACTCCGGAATTGAGTCATAAATCTTGTAAATTTTCAGTGGACCTAGTACCGTCCCGAGGACTCATGGGAGGATGAAGATGCTATGCAGGGAGAGTACCTACATATTTTTGAAGATTTTGGAAATATTGATGTTGTTGTGTAAATAAGTTTCACTGAGGACAGTGAAAAAATAAGGGGAGGGGATTGTAACACCCCAAGGCCGAGCCCCTGCTAAATTGTAATTATTTTTATAGGCTGGTGAGACAAGTTTTTATAAGATGGAAGACTTATGTGTTTATTAGGTCGGAGATCCCAGATGCTAAGGACAATGATCCTGATATTGTCTATGTAAATAATCACATCATTAATAAAATTACATCACTGCATGTAGACCGACCACAAAGAAAGAGTTATGGGAGACTAAGCTCCACTAGGTAGGGAAAGGGAAGAGGATAAGTGTCTAGGATTAGGGGCTAAGCTAGAGGGCTTACCTCTAAAGGAGTAATATTATATTATTATTTCCTAGAGGCTAAGGTTTGACATAACATATGTTGTCCTAAGTTCTTAGGGAAATGGAACGAGTGTTAAGTGGAGCTCATGCAGCTTCAGGGAGACATGTGTCAACTTGAGTGCATGCAATTTTTAGGTGGGAAAGTCATCTCATTGGGGATTCCCTCACCATTCTTACGATGGTCGCCACTCTGGAAGTTAGACATACTCCCCACTGATGCATGCACTAAGACAAGGAGAGCCTTGACACAACCAACCATTTCTTCCATCGTCGATAATTTCAACTTCTGAAACCCGCACACCCATTTTATGAAGATAACCATTTTTCCTGTGAAGCACAACACGACTTCGTAGTGTCTGAGCCATATCGTGCCTTATATTTTGTTGTTTCTACGCATGTTTTCTCTGGACTGGTGTGGCTTGGTGTCATTACCAGATCCCACACCCAATTTTCTCTGGACTGGTGTGGCTTGTTGTCATTACCGGATCCCTATTGGCAGCAATACATGTTTTTTATTTTTTAACGACAATTGACAACTCTTGTAGTTGCCTACGCCTCATCCCGTGCATATTATTATTTGAGGGTGATTATTCAATTATTAAAAAAATGCGTGACTATTTTTGTTGCACTTTTATTTTGCATTTTTATGCTTAATTCATGACTGTAAGCATGAATAGGGAATTTAAACTTAATTTCGCATTGTGACTCTATCCATTGCTTGGTTGCCAGAAAATCCATTGTGACTTGTATCTACCTCCTATTCAATATTGGGATGATTTTTCCTTTTGAGTTTGTTTGAATATCAATATAATACCTATGTTGATTGGAATTTGGACTATAATCTTGTTCATTTAAAATTCTTGGGAAATCAAGTTTGATTTTCAATTTTTGATTTGCATTTGGATTGTAAAAACATATCCTCTCCTAACCTTTTCAAATCGAGTATACCCATTACATGTCATGGGAATTAAACACACCAATATCATACCCTATACTTCATTTTAGCTGGCAGGTTGAATTGACAGGCCTTTCATGACAAACCAAGGTCTTGTGTTATGCTTTGTACTCAAAGCGTTCATTACCAGAAACACCTGAATTTTGTGACTGAAACCCTTATTGCCTATGTTATGGTTGTGTTGTTGTGTTCCTAGTTTTGTTCCAATCATTTTATCTCGGGCTTGTCTCTTTCACTACTACCTCCTAAGACCACGGTGAGTTTGGGTTGCCCTTGTTACCATCTGTTCAAACCCTTATGGCCCCTGTCATCCGATTTGAGCCAAATGGCTCGCAAACTTTGTTGCTATATGATGATGCGAGTGAGGATCTAAAGAGACAGGGTTGGGATATGTTTATTAAGAAATTCTAGGGTTATAAATTGCGAGTGGCCAAAGAATTCACCCTTACATTTGATGGATGCAGAGCCAAGGTAGGTGATATTCAGTTGGAAATCACCGAAGAATTTCTAAGTGAAGCAACATGGCTCCCTCTCACTGGTCAAAAGTGGTTTAAAAATTTGAAATTGGACGATTGCTCATGCATTTTATTGTCTTCCATTTAAACATTTCATTTTACCTGCTAAGAAGTTTGTATAAAATGTCAAAGAGATACAAGAAGAAGAACTTGGATTCTAGCCTCTTTCACCATGGCTTGATTAAATTACTGTTAGTTCATCATTTGAAAACACTTGGTGATGATTGGGATGGTTTCGTAGCTCGTAATGGTTTTGTTACAATAAATCTTGTAGAGACCCCTATAATGGATAAGCCTATGATAGAGAAACCTATTAATTTCTCAATTGGCAACCCAGATCTTTTGAATGAAAATCCTTGTGAAGAGGCATTGTCCGATCAACTTTTATGTGGGAAATAGGGTATTAGTTCTAATTTTATTGAAACTCATGTGCATGAGCTTATTGTCTACCCTGACCCTACTGTAAAATCCAACAGTAGAAACCCTCACAAACAGTCAAATAAGGCTTAAGCCATGTTAAGGTTTCATAACAAGAAGTTTGGTCGACTCATTTCAAGAAATCTACGTAATATATCCAAAGCTCATGTGAGCTCGATCGAATCGATTGAGATCCATGAGGACTCTAACTATGAGATTGAAAATTTTCTGGCAGAGGAAGATCTAAATTGTTCCAAACTAGATCTTAATCAACCATTCGATTATGTCAATAATATCCCACTGTGTTTAAAACATAACAAGGGGTTCACAGGTATTAATCTCAGTCAAAGGCCGACAATGGATATCAGTGATGTTTTACCACACAATTACACATTTTGTCAATAGATCGCCCCGACTGTTCCTTGCAAAGTTTGCTTGTAGTGGATATGGAAGTACTATACAGACATCCCCATTCTCCAAGAAAGGATCAAATATCTCACGATTCTCAATGAATCCTTGGCAAACAAAAACTGTGAACTCAAGGCCAATGCACAAAGACAAGCAAAGCGTCTAAAAAGGATATGCAACATTGTTATAAAAAACACTAACAGTGTAAAGGCTATGATAAATTCTGAGATATTGTGATTCAATTTTTGTTAAATGGTAAGATTGGTTTTTATCATAGTTATTCTTTATTTGTTATTTTTCTAATCAATATGGATCGATTTGGATGTTTATTACCAATAATAAAACTGGCTACAGAATCGAGAGATTCTGTAGCCAAGTCAATTCTCATATAAAATTTAGGAATTGTCAGTTAATAAAATATTTGACTTGCTCATTTCATTTTTTTTTTAGGATAGGATGTATCTGATGCTGATCTCATGGGATGGATCATGTTGGACTTAGTTGATTAGCTATCTCTTTTTTCTTATTTTGTAAATAAGAGAAAAACTTTCATAAATTTTGAAGATATAGTTTGATCATGAGTGGCTCTAGTCCCTCTATATTTATAATTTTAATATCTTTTTGAGATCAGATCCTATCTTAGAAGATAGAAGGTTTAGCTTTCATGAACTCTTTAAATACTCCATATTTTGTCATGGAAATCATCTTGGATGAGGGAAGAAGATGGACGAGTGATTCCAAGACTTAATGAAACAACATATATGCATTTTGGATTTAGCCTTTTGTTAATGATGCTTTCATTTATGTTTTTTTAATCCTAATACATTAATGGGTCTGATAGCTTTAGAATTAATGATCTATTATGTTTGGGATATTTATATTATAAATATTATCTATAATTTGCCTCTCTAGATATAAATACTGTGATCATATCTCCAATTAGAATGATAGGATTTATCTTTGAATTTTAATTGAATGCTGAAATGCATAAGTTAGTTTCAGATTTATCTTGTTGTAATTATGTGCAATTATAATATCACAGGATTATATTTGTGTTTCCTCCTCTTTCATTAAACCCAAACTACCAATACATGTTTTGAATTTATTTATAATAGTCATAAAGTTCATTGCATATTTTTCTCTTTAACGTGGCAATTGGAAGTTCTTCATTCATACAAATGCTTGGATACACCTCACTAACTAACAAACAGGTTAGCTCTTTTGTATTTATTAATTCTTTCATTTATATATTAATGAAACTAGAATGTATGGTTCATCTTTTGACTACCCACACGTCTGTGTTTCATAGTTTTTTCAATTCAAGATTAGTTAGATTTATAAAGGAAAACATAAAATATTTAAATGTGCTTTTTTTATCTACTTCTTAACATAAATAATTTTTGCATTTGATTTTGTAAGTTTCGATTAAAACTTGCAATTTGTAAATGATGTACATAAGTGATATTTGTATATTTTCTGCTACAATAGTACTTATATTAGAGCAGATGTACATATATAATATATAGTATCTAGTAATTAGTTAGTTATTTATTTCTCTTGTTTATTTTCTTTTAGGACTTTAGATTGGCTAGCGAAGCCATTAAACCCATCAGAACAAGTTACACCAAACGGATTGGGTTATTTAGACAACCCCGGACCGGACTCGTTCTTCCAGTTGACGGACAGTCAATTTCGCCTGCCAACAAGCCCATACCCAATTTTCGCTGCGGAGGTTACCCACTGGACTTAGGATCTAGATAGAAGAGGCAGGTTGTCATGAATGTCAACAACTCTCTCCAGGTGAGAGAGTGTGTTGAGGAAGTGAGTTCTCCTGGAGGGAGTCCCGTAGTAGCGACAATACTCTAAGACTTCTGGTCCAACCTCTTGTTGAAGCCCTAGAAGGGAGGTGGAAAACCGATAGACTTAATTACAAAAAGAATTAAAATATTAGTGGGGATAATAATGGAGATACAAAAATGGTTTCCCCAGTGTAGGATGCCTTGTCATGAGGATGGCGCAAGTTGGTTAAAAAACAAGTGGAGGGTTGGGGCCCCATAGGCGAGTTTCTATAGTAGGGAAATGTATGGAGGGAAATATGAAGATGGGAAAACCGGTGGTGGATGAAATGGATGGTAAATGGTGCTATGGGAGTGCAGTCAAAATAAAACCATGAGGAAGTTCCCAAGGAGTCCGTTAGGTAGGCTAGAAAAATGAGCAGAAGGAGTATGTGGTTGATTCGCGACATGATGTAAGACTATCGTGACTCCCATCCCTAAAGGTTGAAAACAACATGAGTGTCAAAGTGCCAAGGGGGGCTATGAAGGGGACAACTCATGTGGGGGAGAGTGCTACTGGGTGACAATACCCAAAATGTAGTGGAGGTGACAGTACTGCAGAGTGAGATATAGGGACCCTAAAGGCAAATTTCAGAGGGTGTGACTGGAGATGCAATTGAGATTCAGAGGGAATGATTACATGACAATGTTGATTATATACCTGAGGGGGTCACACCAGTGTGTGATGAGCAAGTACCTGCACACATGACAACCAAATACCTGATGTGAACAATATCTGAAGATAATCGAACATATAACCGTTTATTTAATAATTTTGAACATGAGCATGCGTACCTGAGCGGGGTATGGAAAAATGGCTCCCCGGGGGCTAAGGATGAAAAATGGACCAAGAACTGTCTTGATGTAGATGATGGGGTGTTGATCTCGTGGCTGAAGATGGATAAAAAAATAGATGATCGGAGCTCCCAGAATTGAGTCTAGAAGTTTGGAAAAAAGGGCCTATATATAGTTGTAGGGCCCACATTGCCACCTCATTTGTACTTGCTTCTATAGTGGTTAGAGAGGAGATTGCAGAGCAGAGAAGAGGCAACATCGAGAGGATGTTGGGGTGAGGCCCAGTGATGATGATAGACCAGCCCAAAGATGCCATTATGATGACCTCGGGGCAGGGTCGTCACATGCTCCTCCTGCCGAGGCCAGGGGAGAGTTTGATGATTTCCACTACCGACTAGAGGCGGTTCTACAGGGAGTTTCCAAGAGGACGTGGGTGCAAATACAGGATGAGGGGATCCTAGAGAAATGTATTAGGTTGTTGACAGAGTCACAGACCTTGATCCACAGAGCATCTACAGCCGGAGTTGCGATGATTGGAGGATTTCCTCTTGGACCTGAGGGACCTGGAGCTAGTGGGGTACCTCCTCCAGAGGGAGGACCTGGTGCTAGAGAACTAGAGGTGCCCTAAGGGCTGCTAGATATGTAGTTGTGTATTTGATATAGGCTGGTGAGCCCATTTTGTATAGTTGTGACATCCAGTTTTGTATTTGGTAGGGATGAGGTGATTCACCTTCCTACGGACAATGTACTATTTTTGTAAGCACTTTATGACATGTGCGATTTTTTTGTTGTTGATGATTTTTTTTTTTTGATGTAGTGGATGATGTCTAGTCTATATGTTGTGACAAACTTCTGATGGTTTATGTGTATGTGAAGATGTCTTGATGTGATATATACCAATATAGTATAATGTTATTCATGTTATCTTCTATTTTATTGAATTGTCTTGGGATATGTGTAAATGTAATGGAATCAAAATGTCGAGATACATGTCTAACCTATAGGTATTTTTGGAAGAGGCAAGGATCATGGACACAGTATACCTTGTTGAGTTGGAGGATGACAAGTTGGGAATCTAATAAGACTCTAAGGTGACGAATATGGTGATGATTGGCCTCAACGAGGAAGCCAATGAAAGCAGTGTACTCTACTTTATTGTTGGTGGCTGAGCCTAAGAATATGTCGCTGGTGTGGAGTAGGTCATGTGAAGGCGAATAGAGGGCCCAAGCAGCCGAAGCGATATTCTGTGTCCAATGTCTAGCTCTGTTGGTGTAACTGATGTGGTAGGATGATGCAGGTGGCATCTGTCAATAACATGAGTGATTGATTAGACAGGAGGTATGGATAAAAGAATACTAAAAACTCTACAAAATACGTACAAAAAAGAAAAATCCTAGTGTAGTGTAGCTATGCTTAGGCGTAAAATTTCTTTAAGTACAACCCATTGACAGGTTCCTTGAGAGGATGGATTTAGGGGTAGGCCAGGATGTATGCGCCTTTAGTGAGGAAATGTTGGATGATGTACATTCCATGCCATAGGGACTCAAATTTTCCATGGCCAAGGGTATCGTGAGCGATATCGTAAGAGAGGACGATGTCTCCTTCGTTAAATGAGCGAAGGTTGACATGGTGATCAAAGGTGACCTTTAATCATTTTTTGGCTTCTTCATTGTTCTGTAATGAAGATCGACGATATTCATCCAGGGATTCTAATTTCAACAAACGATGCTCTATTCGGGCAGTGTCAGGTAATATCTCAATAGTGGTGCGTAAGGTGGAAATTTCACACTCGATGGGAAGAGTGGCCTCAACCCCATGGACTAGATGAAAGGGTGTGAAACCAGTGGCAGTTTTGACTATTGTGCGATAATCCCAGAGTGTGGAAAATAACATATGATGCCAATTGGTTTTATGTTTGTTAACAATGCGTTGCAACATGATTTTTAAGACCTTGTTAACTGCTTCTACCTATCCGTTGAACTGAGGGTAGTATGGTGAGACAAACTCATGGGAGAAGCCTAACCGGGATGAGAGTTCCACGAAAATATCATTCTCAAAATGTTTCCCGTGATCAAAGACTAGTTGGAGTGGTACTCCAAAGTGGGATATGACATGGTTAAAGAAAAAACACGATGTTGTGTCAGTGGTGTTGTTGAAGGTAGGCATGGCTTCAGCCCACTTGGTAAAGTAATCAACTTCAACGACTATGTATTTGTGTCCATTGTTGGATGTAGGGTTGAAAGTCATGAAGTCAATGCCCCATTTATAAAAGGGACTAGCGGTGATGACTGGTTGTAGAAGAGAAGGTGGTGCGCGTGCTTTGTTGGCGTAAAGTTGGGATTTATCACATCATTTCACGGCATGGATGCAGTCGTGAAATAATGTAGGCCAAAAGTAACCTACGCCGATGATTTTCTGAGTGGTGGAAAACCCTAAGAGATGGCTTCCGCAAGCGCTGTTGTGGCAGTCATTCAAGACTCCATCGGCCTCGTCAATAGTTAAGCATCGACATAGTATGGTTTCGAATCCTCGCCAATATAAGATGTCCCTGATGAGGAGGTAGCAAGGTGCCTGGTGATGAATACGTCGACGATCATCTCTGGAGAGGTGGTTTCCAAATTTTTGTGTTTGGATATAGACAATAAGATCACCATACCAAGGGTCATTTGAGGAGATAAAAAAAAGATGTTCATCAGGGAGGTTGGTATTGACCAGTGGACTGGTAGTGTCGAAGGGAAAATCCGTGATAATCTCAGCAAGGATGAGAGATTTCTTTCTCTTGGGTGTTGAAAATTTGAGATTGTATTTCTGAAGGATGATGATCCATCGAGCAAATTTACTGTTAATTTTTCGACGAATGAGAAAGTAATGCATGGGGTTGTAATCTGCGATGACTTTGGTAGTTCGAAGCAAAATGTAATGGTGCAGTTTCTGGACTGCAAGGACAAATGCGAGGGCTAGATTTTATTCGTGATTGTACTCCAAGGGTCTTCCTGAAAGGTTTTTACTAATGTAGTAAATCACATGCTCATGGGTGTCATCACCTATTTGGTGGATGAGCACTTCTGCTACTGAAACAACTGAGTATGATATGTAGAGGAGATAATCGCGGTTATAGTCAAGTGGACTAATGAACGGGGTGTTGGAGAGAGCCGCTTTGAGATCGTCAAAAAAGGTTTGGGCATGTTTATCCCATTGAAATGAGATGTCATGACGAAGTAAGTGAATGAAGCCATGTGCGTGAGTAGCGTAATTTGGGACAAAGTGTCATAGAAAGTTGGATTTTCCTTGAAGGCTCTGTAGTTGGCGTAAATTCTATGGGGGTGGAATTTATGTGATGGCTTAGACTTTGAGGGGGTCCATAGTAATGCTACATTGGGAAACTATGAACCCAAGAAGGAGCCCAGAAGTGATGCAGAATACGCACTTGAGGGGGTTCAAGCAGATATTGTATTGACGACACCTGCGGAAGATGATTCGTAGATCATCGAGATGTTGAGTGCGTTTCTTAGATTGAGTGGTGAGGTCATCTAAGTATGTGAGGATGATATGATCCAGATCGTGAAAAACGTATGTCATGGACTATTGGAAAGTGGCGCCGACATTCTTGAGGCCAAATGGCACGACACGATATGCAAAGGTGCCCCAAGGAGTCATGAATGCGGTTTTGTACTGATCGACGAGGTGAATTTGGATTTGGTTGTAACCAGAGAAACCGTCCATGAAGGACAAAGCCTCGTGACCTACACAATCATCGATTATTTGGTCAATGAAGGGTGTTGGAAAGTTGTCTTTGGGACATGCGTGATTGAGGTCATGGAAGTCCATATAGACACAGATAGTGCCTTGTTTTTTATTAATAGGGATAGGGTTGGAGACCCATGATGTATAGGCTATGGGGTAAATGAACCCTGCAACACGTAGTTTGTCAATCTCGGCTTTGATGGCCGCTGCTTTGGATGGGTGTAGCGGTTGTTGTTTTTGGCGGACGGGTGTGATATCAGGCCAGGTGTCTATGCAATGTTCGACAATAGAGGGATCAAGGCCAGGCATATCTGTGTATGACCAGGCGAAAATGTCCCGGTATTCCTGGAAGAGGGATTTGTAGGCGGTGAGTTCTTCAGGAGAACATGTAGCGCCAATGGTGATTTCCTCGATAATTCCAAATTTGATGGAAATATCTATTTTGATTGTTGGGGATATATTGGCCATATTTCCTTCCTCAAAAGCGTCGGGGGCAGGGATACGGTTATTGAACCAATCTATATGCCCTGATGGGAGAAAATATTTGGTTTCGACTGCATATATGGGGTGTTGGTTAGGAGGCGTCAAGGATTCCTATGAAATAAAGTGCGCTCTGTGGTGGAGCGCTTCCCATGGGAAATCAGGGGTAGTTAACTCCTCAAGGATATCTTCATCATAATGAAACTAGTGTGAATATAGGGGATTGAGAGGAGTGACCTCGGTGATTGTCAATGTGGCATTGTCTCCTTCTAATAAAGACATAGGGGAATTGATGGAGGGGGATTGCGATGGTTTGCTCGACATAAACCAAATATCCATATATTGTGGGTTAAAAATGGTAGTCGGGTGTAGAATTTTTGTGGGAACTGAATTGGAGAATTGGGGGGATTTGGGGGTAACTCCTCATATAAATCATCTAGGAACCATGGGGGAGAAGGGAGGGCCTCGAGTTCTGGTGGGAAGATATGAACCATATCAATTGATGGGGTAAGGGTATTTATTGGGTCTGTTGGAGGAGGGGGGGTATGATTTTGAATAGGGGCCAGTTGATGATGCCTGTATTCAATGATCATAGGACATTGATATGTGAAATGATCAAGTGATTCTCATAGAGAGAAAGGACATCTCATGCATTCATTGACTGAGGTTGTGACATAATGGATGTCGGTGACAGGAGTTGGGGTGGGTGTTTACTGAAATATTTGGTGTACAACTGTTAGTGTTTGTCAAAATTGAGGTAACGTTGGATAGTGGTGTGTGTAATGGCCATATTCTGAACAAATGGCACATGCGAATTTGGTTCACAGTACTTTTTTACTTGTGTTCTGTGAGATAGCGACAATACTGGAGGAAGCGATGAGCGATGGTGGTGCTTGAGGGAGTTGGATGAGATTACGTAACTCGGGGAGAGATGGGCATTTGTTGGTGGGGTGTCTATCTTTCTCACATAGCATGCAAGGAGGTTGGACGCGTGGGGGAAGTGGAGTTGTTCTTTTTCTTGCCCCCATCTGTAGTAGGGGGTATGGTGGGAGTGAGTATGGGAATCTGCATCAGGATTCCTTCTGTTTGGGGAGGGAGGGATGGTTGAGGAACCATCTCAGGTGGATGTAAATACCAAACTGGGATTTCCATCACCATATTAGGAAGGGTAAGCGTTGCAGTGACCTAGAAAGCTTGTACACCTAATGGGGGGTAAAATAAAGGGATTTGGGAAATGGCTTGGGGGACTATTTCCCAAATCGGGATCTAGCCCTGGGGAAGATCAGGAACGGTTCGAGCTAAATTACTTTTAGGGGATTCCTGAGGGAGAAGTTCAACGACTAGTGGGATTGCATGGACGAAAGAGGCCTCGGTGGGAGGGAGGTTAGTTTTAGTTGTCGTTTTGTTGGAGGATACGACACATACTTGTGTTGAGGGATGGAGGAGCGGTGGTGCTCTGTGGTAGGTCCCTAGCAAGGATGGGTCTTTGAAGATTTTGAGGCCCATCTCAATGAGTGGATAGGCATCAGGATTAGTGTGGATAAAAGGGAGGATGTTATCGATGTTGGATGAAGGGTTAGGCTCATAATGTGATACTTGATCAATGGTAATGATCTTTCCATTATGGGGAAACATCATGGTTTGGAACACAGAAGAGGCGACGACCTTCATAGAATACATGTAGCTACGATCAAACAAGATATTGTAGTCAACTGGGGCATCGATAACCTCAATGTCAATCAAAACGGTTTTTCCTCCGAGCTTGACGGGGACATTTTGGAAGAGTCCTTCGGGGGATTAGGGTATGCCATTGTAGGATCTTAAGGTAATTGTAGATGGTATGAGTTCAGGGGAACCAAGTTTCTGCCATATGGATTTGGAGATGATACAGGTGGATGTGCCTTCATTAATGATGCATCGGTGAACTGTAATGTTCCAAATTTTTACAGGGATTTGAAAAGAAATAAGAGTGGGGAGGTGAGGTTCTCCACTGTCGAGGTCAAATGTGATGAGTCGGGTATCGGCAAGGTTGACTACTCCCAGGGTAGAAATTAAGGACTTCTGCTGGGTGGGACAAGTTTGAAGGACTTCTAAGACTGACATGGAAGCCGAAGATTGTGCCAAGTCATCGACCAAATTGTAATTATGAGTTGCCCTTGCTTGAGTATTGTGGACATTCCTACGAAATGGGATGTGAGGAATACGAAGGGGGGTTTCACTATTAGGGCGAGGAATCATGAGAGGGGGTCTGGTTGTGACTGGAATTTCTTCCGAGGTGGTGGGATCAGATTCAGGGGTGTACTATACTGAAGAATGCATGTTTGTAGAAGGACTTCTTCCTCATTGGTAAGGAGGATAGTATGATCAACAGAGGTGCCCATATTGGGATACTATCCCAACTATGGTGGTGTAGGTTGCATGTCTGGTTGGGTATTTATCACCCCTTGGTGTGGGATGGGGTTTTGTAGTACAACTGAGGGGGTTTTTTTCACATATGGTTGTGGGGTTTGTTGAGGTGCAGGCGGTGCTGAGGGACATGGTCCATTCACATAATCGTTCATCCACTTAAAGTCAACAATTTGGGGGCAATGGTGAGTATAGTGACCAAACGCACCGCAAAGGGCACAAGGGAAGGTGGTCCTAACATTGTTGTTGTCCCTTCCTTGATGTTTGTTGTTGTTTCCCCCTTGGGGGTTTTGATTCCCTTGGTTTTGGTTGCCCCTGATAGACTGGTTTTGTTGGGGTTGGTTTTGGTTTCCTCCTGGTCCCGAATTATTATTGTTTCAATTTTTTCCTTTCTTTCTGGTATTGTTCGATTGATGGGGTGGATTTTCCATGTTCATCTGTTCAAAATTTTGATATTGTTGAATGGGAGAGGGTTGAACAAAATTAACCCCAGCGTGTGGTGGTCCTTGTGGTGGAGCCATAGGCTGTGGGGGGCCAGAAAATGAAAAGTACAGATTATGTTGAGGCGATGCTCCATAAGGTACATAGGAAGGTGTGGCACTTTTACTAGTGCTTAGGCTATAGGCCAATGTAGAGGGAGTACCAACACTTGGTTGGATAGGTGGGTGGTTTAGGGGTGTCGGTGGGGGTCCACTTATGGGTGGAGGCAGGGAAACAGGGTATGGTTGTTGATAAGGGGGAGGAGGATAATAAGGGATTCCTCCATATGTCGGTGGATATTGAGGTTTTCCATACATGGGTAGTTGTTGAGGCGATGGGTTGTGGTGTGTAGTGTTACAAATCAATCCGTCTGCTAAGTGAGACATCCCAAGTTTGTCCTGGCCAAATGGCACAGGTCTTAGGGCATCTGAGAGTACCGTGTATAGGTATCCGAACTAGGCATAAATGAGTTCAAACTATTGGGTCTTGCTAATGGCTTCTTCTTCAGTCTGGGGGAAGTCGACGGCTACATCTTTGGCAAGGAGGGAAACAAGTGATTTGAGGAACCAATTGAGACACTGTTAGGGGGTAGCGTCATCTTTGTAGAGGCTACATCGCCGATGCCATTCATGGATGTGGTCGACAATATGTGTAGAGGTGGTTTGTTTGAAATATGAGAGTAGTTCAAGGCCATTGTCATGATGAATGGGTAATTGAAATAAGGTCAAAAATTCTTTGGCCAAGGATTCAAAAGTCATGTGGGACCTGATTTTTTCTTCGACATACCATTTGGCAGATGGGCCAGTGAGTGTATGTTGAAATAACCTCAATCAGATGGAATTGTCCATGATGTTGTTCGAATAACACCATAGGTGAAATGTCATGATATGGTTGGCAGGATCATCTCCTGCTTTTCCTTCAAACTTGGGGATGCCTGAAGGGAGTTTGGTAGGAATTGCAGGCCACGTGGGGTTGTGCAATATGGGATCATTGGTGAGTTTAGTCAGATCCAGTATGTTGAGGAAAGCTAAATATGGCATATGGGGTGGTGGCAAAGAATTAGTTCCGGTCATAGTGTGAGTGTTCTGAGTACTTGACCCTTGGAGGGGACTAGGTGGGTTTGTACTTCCCCCTTGGGAGGAAGTTGGTCCCCCGCTTCCGTGTAAAGGAGAGTGAGTGGAAGGTGGACCTTGGGAATTGGACCCAAGTAAGGTGGAACCAAGAAAAGATGATCCCAATACAGTGGCACTCACAAGAGTGTGAGAAGGTGGGGCAGATGAGTTGGCAAGACTAGGAACTCCCCCTAGAATAGGAGGGAGATTTAGCAAGCATCTGGAATGACGGGGGTTCTGTGGGTCCCTTATGATGTCTGACTAGCTTAGTGAATGTGTGTGAATGGTGGTGAGAGAAATAAATAAACAATATCCTTTGCTACAATTTTTGAACTTTACACAATATATATCCAAATCAAATGTAATAAGAAGAGCATCATACATAAAGTGTTTTGATAAATAAGCATATATGTGGATAGGTGGATTTTGTCTACATGGGGGAACAAAGAAAACAAATGCTCGTGTTCTAAGAGATGTAACGTCCTTCCTCTCAAAATAGCACTGGACCTTCCAATATCACTCGACAGTGGGGTCTAAAGCCACCGAAAGAGAAACTAGTGAAGGATGAAGCAATCAGTTATAATGAGAGGCAGAGGGGGTATATCCCGAAAGAACTAGCGATATTTCTCAATAGCCACACAAAATCCGATCAAGGTGCAATTGCAGCCCACAATTGCCACCTGGGTAGATGTCCTAATCTTTGGTCACTAGGTACCTCGGTCAAAGTGTGACATTTAGATTTTCGGCCTAAGAAATGGGTCACAGGCTGGATCCCATCGAAGAGGTGGGTGCCTCAAGGGGGGACGCACAGAACAACCAGACCTCATCCTTCAACCCTTCATAGGTATCTCCCTACCTTATGGTGTTAGGAACACTTGACTTGGAGGATTTAAAGTTCCCTATTTGACAACTTCTATTGTTTTGAAAATGTGAGAACCAGATAACAGGGAGTTATTTGGATGCCTATCCCCAAAATCCTACCTAGAATAAAATATTTCTTTTGGCACCTCCTGTGGAGGAAAACTTAGTGATTTTTTAGAAAAGATTTAGATGTGGTTGTTTGAGAGCTTGGGGGTGTGAGCCAATCTCGTTGAAATTAAGTGGGGGTGGATAGTTTTGTCAAGAAAAGGGTGGGGTGTTTCAAAATCCCTTTGGAGGAAACTTACTTCAACCTCCACATTTCGAGATGAAAACTATGTGAGTGAGAAGTGACTTTTGTGTGTGAATGAATGAAAGTGTCCCAATTTTTTAATGAATTAGTTGTCTCCTTGCTACATGTGGACTTCGCTTGGTCCTTACAAGTATTTGATTACCTATTTAACTAAATGTCATTGGTACAACCTTGCAGAATTCAAAAGTCCTTAGGAAGGTAGCATGTGGACATGTGGGTCCTTTACTATTCCTTTAACTCCCTTATGTGATTTAATCTAAGAAAGCTTTGAAACTATCCTAGATTGTGATCATGTGGGCATGTATGGGTCCGTTACAAAACCTTTAAACTTCCCTAGTGATTTAATCTAAGAAAGTAAATTTCAACACTATCCTATCTTTGTAGCATGTGGGCATGTATGGGCCCGTTACAATCTAGAGATGTGTTTGAAAAATAAACTAAGAGGAGTCCCGAGGGGGCTATTGTCCTCTCCTAAAGATTTTATCTTTTTAAGGGAGATGAAATTGTCTTTCAACCTCTTTCTGATTCTCAAGATCGCTTTGGAGCGTGAGAGAAGAGCATACTCAATGTTTGATATCCAATTTCTAGTCCCAATGCAAGTTTTATATGTGGTGTAGAATGATTCCAACTTTCAGTCAAAGAAAGCCATCCATGTGGTGAAATAAAAAGAAAAAAGAGGAAAAATAATGATTTTTAACCCCTAAGTGCCTATGTGTTTTGACTAATCTCTTTATATGAGAGGGAATGTAAGTGTGGTGCAGATTACAACATGCATGGAATCATCTTTAAGAAGGCTATGGGCCTTCAACAGATCATAAAAAAGCTTACAATGTGTATGTTTTTTCATAGGTGCATGGGCTTCAGACTAGAAAGAGGTGCTCTAAGCGCCAATGCATGAACTGAAAAAAAAATTTGAGCGCAGGTGCGTAGAAGGCGCTGAGTAATGCAGTGATTTTGGCGCACGTGCACACGATGCATGACTGTGGGCCAATAAACCCATGCACAAATATCACATGGCCGTGAAAAAAATTTTGGATGGAATTCTTTCAACTCAGCTTTGAATTTGATGTTTTGCAGGTCGGCTTGGGGCGGTTATGGTACCTGCAGGTTAAATAAGTAAAAAGAAGAGCTAAAATAACCCAAATGGGGTAGGAAACTGATACCTTTCCCCAGTGGAGTTGTCAATCTGTTGCACCTCTTTTGTCACCTAAATGAGCAAAACAGAGGTTCTTACAAGCTTAATTGGGTTAGCTAAGAAAGACAACAGTAAAGGAAAGGGTTAGAAGAATAAACATAAAAGACTAAACTAAGAATTAAACTAGGAAGGGAAAAAACAATTAAACTATTATGCATAAGGACATAAGAACAAGAAACAAACAAAACTCATGTCACCAATGGAAAGGATTGTATTAGTGAAAAGAAAACACCAAAGAGAAAGGGGACTTTGGGTCCCTTCTTCCTCCAAGGGAGGGCTCTTGGACCCCCAAGATTGAGCTCTTCTTACAAATTGAAAACTTGAAAGAAATGGTGAAAGAATCCCGAGCTAACCCACTCAAAAGGTGATGTGGATTGCCCAAATGGAATGGTGCTAGTATTCTCTTGATGAGAAAAGAGGTTTCCCCAAGAGAATAGCAGCAACATAACCTTGCAAATGAATTCCTTGAAGATGTAGTGCACCCATGGCCTTGTTTTATAGCACCACTTTGAGGTATTGTGCAACCATAGTTTAGTGTGAAAAGGGGTTGTTTAGGGCACCTTTAGGTCTTTGAACAGCCACCCAGTTGGATCCAACCAAGATTTGGATGTCAAATCGACTTGGAAGCTAAACCATAAGTGGGTGGGAGGCCGACCAACATCATAATTGTGTCGTTCTCAGGTGTGTGCGGTTTTTAGCGTCCATAGTCGCACATCGTGCGCATGTGCACTTTTCCTACGTTTCTTGATGGCGCATGTGCGTGCGCACCCTATATAGTCATAGCACATCCTGATTTTATAACTGGTTGGATAGTTTTGGACCTTTTGGAAATGCCTTTTTGGTAATTTTGGTCCATGGGTGAACTAATAGTTGTTTGAAGATGTTAGATTCTTGTAACCATTTGTGGATGAAATTTTAGTGATAACAGAGTGCCTCTTTTGTCACCTAAATGAGAAAAACAGAGGTCCTTACAAGCTTAGTTGGGTTATCTAAGCAAGACAACAGTAAAGGAAAGGGTTAGAAGAATAAACATAAAATACTAAGCTAAGAATTAAACTAGGAAGGAAAAAAACAATTAAACTATTATGCATAAGGACATAAGAACAAAAAACAAACAAGACTCATGTCACCAATGGAAAGGATTGTATTAGTGAAAAGAAAACACCAAAGAAAAAGGGGGCTTTGGGTCCCTTCTTCCTCCAAGGGAGGGCTCTTGGACCCCCAAGATTGAGCTCTTCTTACAACTTGAAAACTTGAAAGAAATGGTGAAAGAATCCCAAGCTAACCCACTCAAAAGGTGATGTGGATTGCCCAAATTGAATGGTGCTAGTATGATCTTGATGAGAAAATAGGTTTCCCCAAGAGAATAGAAACAACATAACTTTGCAAATTAATTCCTTTAAGATGTAGTGCACCCATGGCCTTGGTTTATAGAACCACTTTGAGGTATTGTGTAATCAGATTTTAGTGTGAAAAGGGGTTGTTTAGGGCACCTTTAGGTCTTTGACCAACCACCCAGTCTAATCCAGCTGAGATTTGGATGTCAAATTGACTTGGATGTTGAAATACAAGTGGGTGGGAGGCCAACCAACATCATAAATGCGTCGTTCTCAGGTGTGTGCAGTTTTTAGCATCCACAGTCGTGCATCATGTACATGTGCATGTTTCCTGTGTTTCTTGATGACGCATGTGCACGCGCACACTGTATAGTCATAACACATCCTGATTTTATAACTGATTGGATATTTTTGGACCTTTTGGAAATGTTTTTTCGGTAATTTTGGTTCATGGGTGAACTAATAGTTGTTTGAAGATGCTGGATTCCTGTAACCATTTGCGGATGAAATTTCAGTGATGACACCAGTATCCCACCTTCCCCACCTAGTTCATTTCCATCCTCCTTAGGAGGAGAGTCATCTGACAAAGGTAGTTCATCATCTGAACCATATCAGCCTTCAAAACCACCTACACCCATGGCAAACCAAAACAATCCCGCCAGACCCTGGCTCGATCAAGATGTTGTCGCTATACCTGGACCTCAACACTCGCTACCAAAACACTCAGAGAAATGGTTGCCTAAATTTGATCCAGATTCAAAAGAATCTTCTGAAGATCACATAAAGAAGTTTATGTTGGCCATTAGACTCCGAAGTGTAGAACATGAAGATGTAGTATGTAGACTCTTTCCTTAAACGTTCGAGGGAAATGCCTCTACATGGTATTTCACCCAACAACCACAAACCATTGTCTCTTGGGACAAATTTGAAACTTGTTTCTTAGAGAAATTTGGAAATGAAAAATCTCCTGAAGTCTTGGTTATGGAACTATATAGCCTAAAAATGAACCTTAAAGTGAAAGTAAAAGATTTTAATCAAAGGTTCCTTACACTAAAAAATCGAATTCCCATAGAATCAATGCCGGCTAAAAGTCTAATTGTTTCATATTACACCAAAGCTCTGCATAATAATATATAAATTTGGGTTAAAAGGTCTAAAAAGTCTTTGTTACTGGAAGCCTTCGAGGAGGAAATTCAAATTGAAAAGGATATATTAATATTGAAAGATAATCTCAATAGTGAAACTGAAACAACTTCATCCTCTAAAAAGAAAATAGAAATCCTTACCAGGCCTCCATAAGTCAAAAGTCAATTAGAAAATTTAGACTTAGAAATCTTGCAAAAGGCTGTCCAAAAATTATCAAATCAAGTCATAGACTTGAAGAGATCAACAGAAGAGGCATCCTCAAGAAAAGAAATTTTTAAACCTCCTTTTAGAAAGCCTTTTCCTCCCAATTAGCTAAATCCGACCACTGAAGGTCTCAATTTCAAAAGCTTACACAATTCTTGAAGCACATGATACCACTTCCCCTCCTGAGAGTTTTGAAGATGTAGTTGAGGAAGAAGTAAATGAAGAAGAGGAGTCATCTCAAAATATCTTCGGACACTTTTATGATAGTATTTTCCAAGCAAACTTTGAAACTCTCTGCATGTACAACACAAGGAACAAAACACAAAGTAAACCGTCTCCCGAAATGAGTGACAATGTGCCTCCAAAATAGCCTAAGAAAGTTGAAATAAAACAAATTTTTAGAATATGATTTGATTGGAGATCTGAAAAAAACTAAAAGATAATATTTTTGTTTATGATCTTTTGAAATTTCCTCTGATTCTGCAGAAAATGCTTCAAAATATCGCAGAAAATAACAAGAGCAACGATTCTAGTAGCAAGAAAACTGTAGAAATCATTTCTAAGACAACAGAAAAGATCCCTACTAAAACCACTCCCGCATTTCCTGATAAAAGGGATTCATCTGAAAAAACTGTATCAAATGTAGATAAAATTGTTTCAGGGACAACGACAAAAAATCAGCAGAATTATGTTGTTAATACTCGTAAAAATGTCCCAGCTTTTTTACTGACTTTTGAAATTTTCAATAGAAATGTACATAATTGCATGGTATATTCCGGCACATCATCAAATGACATGCCTTTATCTATTTGCCAAAATATTAACACAGAAGTTCATCCTTCTAGTCTTAAAATCATTCAACTAGATCAGACGAACATTAAGGTAATTAGTGAATTGAAGAATGTTCTGGTTAGTCTATCTTCTAATACTAAGGTTCACCAAATTATTGATATCATTGTTGTTGACATCCCTAAATTCTATGGTTTGTTCTTGAGCAGGGACTGGTCTTAACAACTGCATGGGTACTTTTCCACAGATTGGTCTCATTTGTGGTTACCAGAAAATGGGTAGACAAATAAAATTAGGATAAACCGTGAACTCTATCTAAAGCATATCGTGACATATCTAAATGATCCAAATGAACCTTTTACCGCATCTAATAATGCACTTGAAATGCAAGGAATGAAATCCTTCTTTGGTAACTTCATGACCGAAACTCCCCCCATCATCGATCCAGAGCAACAATCAGATCTCACAACCTCTACTCAATCATCATCTTTGCCAAATGTGCCAAACACTATTGATGAAGCTCAAATATGGTCACTTTACTTTGATGGATCCAAAACCAAAGAAGGAGCCAGTGCAGGATGTGTGCTCATCGATCCTGAAGATAATAAAACTTTCATTGCCTATTGTTTGGATTTTGAGTACACTAATAACACCGTTGAATACGAAGCACTTTTTCAAGGGCTCAAGAAAGTGCTGGATATGGACGTAAGAAATTTAATGGTATTCGGTGATTCATAAATCGTGGTCAGGTAGGTAATAAATTCCATACATTTCCTATCACCACATATGAAAAGTTATCAAACCGAGGTATGGAGTTTGATACAAAAATTTTCATCATTTAACATCAATTCCATTCATAGACTAAGTAATTCCGAGGCTGATTTGTTATCTAATGTCTCTTCCAAACTTTTTCCCACATAAGGCCTCTCTCCGAATGCATTTTCAATTGAACTATTATTCAGGCTGTCGATCCCAGACAACATAACCAATTTGAGAGTGTTTGCCGATGACCAACAGATCATCAACGTTTTGCATATGGAGGACACTTTCCAAGGTGCAATTATCGATGAAGGCACTCACGATGAAAATATTCATAAATTCACGATAATATCAGATTGTAGATCTCCTGAATCGACATCTGATCTGGTAAACTCTATTCCCAGATCCATTGTAAGACTAGAAAAGTTCTATTATTTTCATGATAAATTTAGAGGATCAGTTAATTGTAAAACGAATAGTTCTTCCTTGACTTAAGAAACGATAAATCTAGGGACTAAGGATAATCCTCAAAATATCAATTTGGGAATGAGATGCTCTGAACAAGAATGACCCGCTTTTATAAAACTATTTAAATAATTCAAGGATGTTTTTGCTTGGACATATGATGATTTAAAAAATTTTCATCCTAATATAATACAACATATCATCCCCATGAAACCGCAAACTCAACCTTTTCAGCAAAAATTAAGAAAGATGCACCCCAAATTGGAACCCAATGTCAAGAAAGAACTGAACAAATTATTAAATGAAAAGATAATATTCTCGGTGAGACACACACAATGGGTGTCCAATCTAGTTCCTGTAAAGAAGAAAAGTGGCGTAATCTGACTCTGTCTCGATTTTTGTAACCTAAACTGAGCGTCTGATAAAGACAATTATCTTGTTCCTCCAATGGAACAAATTCTTCAGTAGGTATCTGGTTCCGAAATACTATCACTTCTAGATGGTTTTTCGAGATACAACCAGGTCCCCATGTCCCCCTCAGACCAGTTAAAAACCACTTTTTGTACCCCATGGAGAACTTATGCCTACAGGAAGATTCCTTTTGGGATTATAAATGTTGGGGCCACTTTATAGAGAGTAATGGATATTTCTTTTCGTGGTATCATAAATCAATTTGTAGTGGTCTATCTTGCTGACGTTACTGTTTTCTCCAAAAACAATAAAGATCACTTGTCTCACCTTAGGGTTGTCCTAGAACGATGATGTAAGTACAACATATCTCTCAACCCTAAGAAGTCAATATTTGTAGTGGAACAAGGAAAACTTCTCTGGTTCATAGTATCCAGTAATAGGATGATCATTGATCCTGAAAGAACTCAAGCCATTAGCAAAATCCCTCCCCCCTCCTCCAAAAAATCTATGCAATCCTTTTTAGGCCAAATTAATTTTGTCATAAGGTTTGTCCCAAGTTTCTGAGAAATGGTAAGGCCATTGCATAATTTAATTAAAAAGGATGTTCAGTATTGTTGGGGACCACAGGAAAATCAAGCCTTTGATTCCATCAAAAAAGCCATAATGGAAGCCCCTTCCTTGATGAGTCCTGATTTCTCACAAGATTTAACTCTTTACACTTTCACCTCTGACCAATCTTATGCTACTGTGTTGACCCAAAAGAACGCTGAAAGAAATGAAATCTCCATTTCCTTCATGAGTTTATTTTTCAAAGGAGTAGAGCTTAACTACCCAGCTGTAGATCAACATGCTTATGTAGTTTTCAAAGCATTGAAACATTTTCAATCATATTTGCGGAAATCCAGAACTAAAGTCATTGTGCCTTATCCTATTGTTAGAAACTTGTTAGTACAAAAGGAATTGGGTGAAAAATGGGCAAACTGGATGACATTTTTACAAGAGTATGACCTCGAAATAGCCCCTTCACAAATTGTCAGAGCTCAAGGCCTATGCAAAGTAGTGGCTGATTCAATTGAACAACAAAAAAGTCAAATTAATGTCTCAACTGTAAATCAACATAATTAAAATCAGATATGTTGTACACAAGTTGTTGCTAATTCTTGGTTTGATGATATTAAGTTTTATTTAACACACAGTTCTTCTCCTCTCCATATCTATCCAAAAAAGAGAAGAGCATTAAGACTAAAATCTGCACCTATCCAGTTGGTAAATGACGTATTATTCTGTAATAATTTTCATAGTGTTTTCATGTGTTGTTTGGAAAGAGATGAAGCAGAGAAAGTATTATACGAACTTCATGCAGGTGGATCCAGTGGGCACTTCGGTGGAGACACCACTTCTCACAAGGTATTAATGGTTGGGTACTATTGGCCCACGTTGTTCAAAGATGCCCATGCATTATTTCGTAAATGCATAATTTTCAAAAAGGTTGTTGGACGAGTAAAAAAGGAAACATTCCCTTTGCAACCTATATCGATGGATTCACCTTTTCAGCAGTGGGGTCTCGACATCATAGGGCCAATTAACCCCACATATTCACAACAACATAAATACATCATTACAGAGACGGATTATTTTACCAGATGGTCTGAGGCTTCACTGCTAAAAGTGGTAAACACTAATCAGGTGATATCTTTCCTTAACATGCATATCATTACTATATTTGGCATTCCCAAATGTTTGGTCTTTGATAATGCTTCTTACTTTTTGTCCCTCGATATGATTTTTTTTTCTTTTAAGAAAGGGATCAAACTTAAGTATTCTGCTAGCTATTACCCCCAAGGAAATGACCTAGCTGAATCAACGAATAAAAATTTGATAAAAATAATCAAGAGGACAGTTTCTAAAAACCACAAAATTTGGCACAACATACTTTTTAATGCACTCTGTGCTGACAGGGTGACACCAAAAAATTCTATTGATAATTCCCCTTTATTCCTTGTCTAAGGAAGAGAATCAATTCTCCCTCCTCATGTTCTTCTTCCCTCTTTGCAATTATCATAGAAATTTCAGGAAGAGGAATGCCCTCCTATTGAAAGTCGAATGAATGCCTTATTGAAACTAGAAGAAGTGAGAGCACAAGCAAAGGAGAGATTGGATCAACATTAGCAGATTGTGAAAAGCTGGTTTGATTCAAATTTTGACTTGGATAGAAACTTCGAGGTAGGATATTTGGTTCTCAAGTGGGATAAAACCCATGAAGGAAAAGGGGAACACACCAAGTTCCAGAACCTATGGTTGAGGCCTTTTGTAATCACTAAAAAACTAGGTCCCAGATCCTTCCATCTACACATTTTTGAGGGACAGGCAGACACCTTCCCAGTGAATGGCCAAGCTCTCAAAAGGTATTTTTCTTGATAAATTCCAGATCCACCTTTGTACAAAATTTTTCTGTTTGATTTACTTTTGTTTTCTAGTTTTTGGTTCTTTTCATTTTGTTTGTTTTCGTTGCTTTCTGGTTAAACTTATGCCTGTTTCACCTTTTAGTTCATGAAGGGAAACCATAATGCCTCATTATGAAGAAACAATCAAGGTCTATCAGAGCATCAATGCAGTAAATTCCTGAAATGAAGACTAGCTAAAGAAGTTTTCTGTTCATAATAGGTTTCATGGTTTCACTTTATAATTATGAGTAGACACGACCATCATTAAAGCTCTTTACGTTGTCCCTGTTTTAAAACAAAAAAAATCAAGTATGATATCATGTCCTCGAAAAATTAGTCTCATCAGAAAACTAGTTTCAGTTCATAATGAAGGTTATTAAGCGATAAATTAAAGGCTGGACAATATCAATTGTTCTGAAAACTGAAATTTTCGGCATCACCCCGCTCTTTTGAATATCATTAAATTTATATCAAAATTGTAAATAATTTTCAGAGAGTTGTGGGAAGTGTCTGTAAACCCGTCGAGATACTGAACAGGTCTGCTAGCAGTGGGTAAATGCATACATGATCCCAAGACAAATTTTTCGGGGTACTGAACAGGCCTTCTAGCAACGAAGCGATGTCGGGTTCAAGAAAATTATCAGGTATAAATTTTGATATCAGTCATAAGTGCCCTTCGTTTGTATTGAAATTTCTTGGACAGGGTAGAGGCGTTAGAGTGGGTTAATTGACATCCCTGTCGAAGCTATAGATGCCTGATGGAAGTAGTAGCCCTGTCAATAGTATCAAATCCATTGGCTTACATATAGATGCTCTCATAATTAAAATTTGTCACCAGATTTCATCTGAACAGTAAGATATCTGAAGCTAGATTGTGAGATGATTGTTGAAATTTGATTGAGATGATTGATGTCCTTCATCTATTATTTGATATTTAATCATTCTAAGAAGTCCTAACATGAACTCGTTGGTGATGCAAAGATAACTTCTTCTCCCAGTAATTTGCCACTTTTGGCAACCCTACATGTTTTTGCTTTTTTAATGACAAATGACAACTCCTGTAGTTGCCTACGCCTCATCCTGTACATATTCCTATTTGAGGGTGATTATTCGATTATTAAAAAATGTGTGACTATTGTTGTTGTACTTTTATTTTGTGTTTTCATGCTTGATTCATAATTGTAAGCATGAATCAAACATTTAAACTTAATTTCGCATTGTGACTCTATCCATTGCTTGGTTGCCAGAAAATCCATTGTGACTTGTATCTACCTCCTATTCAATATTGGGATGATTTTTCCTTTTGATTTTGTTTGAATATTGATATAATACCTATGTTGATTGGCATTTGGACTATAAGCTTGTTCATTTAAAATTCTTGGGAAAACAACTTTGATTTTAAATTTTCGATTTGCATTTGGATTGTAAAAATGTATCCTCTCCTAACCTTTGCAAATCGAGTATACCCATTACATGTCATGGGAATTAAACACACCAAGATCGTACCCTGTACTTCATTTTAGCTGGCAGGTTGAATTGACAAGCCTCTCATGAAAAACCAAGGTCTTTTTTATTCTCTATACTCAAAACATTCATTACCAGAAACACCCGAATTTCGTGACTGAAACCCTTATTTCCTATGTTATGGTTGTCCTAGTGTGTTCCTAGTTTTGTTCCAATTATTTTAGCTCAGGCTTGCCTCTTTCACTGCTACCTCCTAATACCACAGTGAGTTTGGGTCGCCCTTGTTACCATCTATTCAAACCCATATGGTCCCTGTCATCCGATTTGAGCCAAAGGGCTCCCAAATGTTGTTGTTATATGATGATGCGAGTGAGGATCTGAAGAGCCAGGGTTGGGATATGTTTATTAAGAAATTCCAGGGTTATAACTTGCGAGTGGCCAAAGAATTATCCCTTACATTTGATGGATGCAGAGCCAAGGTAGGTGATATTCATATGGAAATCACTGAATAATTTCTGAGTGAAGCAATAGGGCTCCCTCTCACTGGTCAAAAGTGGTTTAAAAATTCAAAATTGGATGAAGTACCTCGGAGTATTTTCGTCACCTCCAGAAAGATAGACTACTGTGACAAAGGTATTCCGGTCTCCCTACTCAAGGTTAGATGGCATGGTTTGTTAGTAGTTTTAAAACAATTTATTACCTGTGAAGGCTATTATGGCTTGGTTTTCCTTTACTAGATACGATTGCTCATGCATTTTATTGGCTTCCATTTAAACATGTTGTTTTACCTGCTAAGAAATTTGTATAAAATGTCAAAGAGATACAAGAAGCAAAACTTGGATTCCAGCCTCTTTCACCATGGTTTGATTAAATTATTGTTAGTTGATCATTTGAAAACACTTGGTGATGATTGGGACGGTTTCATAGCTCGTAATGGTTTTTTTACAGTAAATCCTATAGAGACCCCTGTAATGGATAAGCCTATGATAGAGAAACCTCTTAATTTATCAATTGGCAACCCATACATTTTGAATGAAAATATTTGTGAAGAGGCATTGTCTGATCAAATTTTATGTGGGAAACAGGGTATTAGTTCTAAGTTTTTTGAAACTCCTGTGCATGAGCTGATTGTCTACCCTGATCCTACTGTAAAATCCAACAGCAGAAACCCTCGCAAACAGTCAAAGAAGGCTCAAGCCATGTTAGGATTTCATAACAAGAAGGTCGGTCGACTCATTTCAAGGAGTCTGCGTAATAGATCCAAAGCTCATGTGAGCTCGATCGAATCGATCGAGATCCATGAAGAATTTGACTCCAATATTGAAACGTTTCTGGTAGAGGAAAAAGGATGATTTTAAGGATGGAAAATTATTTTAAAATGTAGAAACCTTGGCGAATCTTACTAACCCTTCATATGCCAACTATAAATGTTTGTCGATATTTTTGTAAAAATATTCAAATTTCTAAGGATTTATAGAGTTTGTTTAAGCGTTTGGCAATTTTTCAGTAAAATAATTTTATCCTATAGAATTTGGGTGAATCATTTTTAGAATAGGGAATCTGTTTTGGGGAAAAACCATGGAAAATTATCCCATGTGCAAAATTTAGCCCCTAAAATCATCCATGCAGAGGAAGATCTGAATTGTTCCAAACCAGATCTTAATCAACCATTCGATTATGTCAATAATTTTCCACCGTGTTTAAAAGATAACAAGGGGTTCACAGGTATTAATCTTGGTCAAAGGCTGACAGTGGATAATAGTGTTGTTTTACCACACAATTACACATTTCCTCAACAGATTTCCCATGTTGTTCCTTGCGAAGTTTGATTACAGTGGATAGGGCATTACTATAGAGACATCCCCATTCTCCAATCAAGGATCAAAGCTCTCACGACTCTCAATGAATCCCTGGAAAACAAAAACCATGAACTCAAGGCCAATGCACAAAGACAAGCAAAGCGTCTAAAAAGGACAGGCAACATTGTTATAAAAAATGCTAACAGTGTAAAGGCTATGATAAAGTTTGGGATATTGTGATTCAATTTTTGTTAAATGGAAAGATTGGTATTTATCATAGTTATAATTTATTTGTTATTTTTCTAATCAATCTGGATCGATTTGGATGTATGTTACCAATAATAAGACTAGCTACAGAATCAAGAGATTTTGTAGCCAAGTCAATTCTCATATAAAATTTAGGAATTGTTAGTTAATAAAATATTTGACTTACTCATTTCATTTTTTTTTTCATGATAGGATGTATCTGATGTTGATCTCATGGGATGGAGCATGCTGGACTTATTTGATTAGCTATCTCTTTTTTCTTATTTTGTAAATAAGAGAAAAACTTTCATAAATTTTGAAGATATAGTTTGATCATGAGTGGCTCTAGTCCCTCTATATTTGTAATTTTAAGATCTTTTTGAGATCTGATCCTATATTAGAAGATAAGACGTTTATCTTTCATGAAATCTTTAAATACTCCATATTTTGTAATGGAAGTCATCTTGGCTAAGGGAAGAAGATGGATGAGTGATTCCAAGACTTAATGAAACAACATATATGCATTTTGGCTTTAGCCTTTTGTTAATTATGTTTTCATTTATGTTTTGTTAATACTAATACATTAATGGGTCTGATAGCTTTAGACTTAATGATCTATTATGTTTGGGATATTTATATTATAAATATCGTCTATAATTTTTTGCTCTAGATATAAATACTGTGATCATATCTTCAATTAGAATGATATGATTTATCTTTGATTTTTAATTGAATGGTGAAATGCATAAGTTACTTTCAGATTTATCTTGCTATAATTATGTGCAATTATAAGATCACAGGGTTATATTTGTGTTTCCTCCTCTATCATTAAACCCAAACTGCCAATACATGTTTTGAATTTATTTAGAACAGTCATAAAGGTCATTTCATATTTCTCTCTTGGACGTAGCAGTTGGATGTTCTTCATTCATACAGATGCTTGGATACACTTTACTAACTAAAAAATAGGTTAGCTCTTTTGTATTTCTTAATTCTTTCATTTACATATTAATGAAACCATAATGTATGGTTCATCTTTTGACTACCCACGCGTCTGCATTTCATAGTTTTTTCAATTCAAGATTAGTTAAATTTATAAAGGAAAACATAAAAGATTTAAATGTGCTTTCTTTATCTACTTCTTAACATAAATAATTTTCACATTTGATTTTGTAAGTTTTGATTAAAACTTGCAATTTGTAAATGATGTACATATGTGATATTTTTATATTTTCTACTACAATAGTTATATTAGAGCATATGTACATATATAATATATAGTATCTAGTAATTAGTTAGTTATTTCTTTCTCTTGTTTATTTTTTTTAGGACTTTAGATTGGCTAACGAAGCCATTAAACCCATCAGAATGAGTTACACCAAAAGGCTTGTGTTATTTAGACAACCATGGACTGGACTCATTCTTCTAGTTGACGGACGATCAATTTCGCCCGCCAACAAGACCATACCCAATTTCTGTTGCAGAGGTTACCCATTGGACTTAGGAGATAGATAGAAGAGGTAGGTTGTCATGTGTGTCAACAACTCTCTTCAGGTGAGAGAGTGTGATGAGGAAGTGAGTACTCCTGGAAGGAGTCACGTAGCAACTACAGTACTATGACACTTTTGGTCCAACCTCTTGCTGAAGACCTGGAAGGGAGGTGGACAATCGATGGACTTGTGATAGTGAAGGTGTACACTCCTGGGGTGGGACAATAGTGTGGGGAATGAGTTTCTATGGGCTATGGGAGTAAGCGGATCCTGGGAGAAAATCCTTCCTGTTGATCTGTGTGACTTTCCTATTGTCCTTTCCAAGCCTAGGAATCCCTTGCCCAATGGAGTTTAGTCCGAGCTCGGGGGTGACTCACTGCTAAGCATGATGAGAAGCGTGGTCTAAGGTTGGGATATTTGTGGAAGGTATGCAAGTAGTTGGTGGTCATCTATTAAAATATAAGTACCGAATCTTTGTTCTTTGTATGATGTGTATCTTGAAATCAAGTTATAATGTTATTAGAATTGTTTGTATATATTGCATGTATGTTTTAATGTTGTTTCAGTATGAATAGGTGTATGAACATAATGCTACAACTGTTTAAATTGCATTAGATAGATATGTATATAAATATATATGGTATAAGAGCATGAAATTTATTCGGTGGTATGGTCTGGCCTGTTGGTTTAAAGCCAAGAATGTCACAAATTGGTATCAGAGCAGAAAAACAAATATATAGTTGTTTAGGTAGCGTTACTTGATAGAGGTTTAAGAGCCGGGGACATTACACCATGGGCATCACATTTGTGGGAGAAAAAGATAAGTTCATGGTAATTTATTTAGATGATATTACTATTTTCTCGATATTTGATGATGAACACCTACAACACCTCAAGCAGACATTTGAAAAATGAAGTAGATATGACATATCCGTAAATCCAAATAAATCTCACTTTTCCATGCATAGAGGTAATCTTCTAGGGCATATTTTATCTGCAGGAGGAATCAAGATAGATCCCAAAAGAGTAGAGGCCATTCAGAAGATTTAAATTCCAAGGAACAAAAAGGCTATACAATCCTTCACAGGAAGAATAATATTTTTAAGGAGGTTTATACCCAACTTTGCTGAAATCATAAATATTATTACCAATATGTTGAAAAAAGATGGAGAAATTAAATGGACACCAGAAACAAAGTCTTCCTTTGATAGGATAAATCAAGCCTTAATTGAAGCTCATGTTCTCATCAACCCATATTACTCTAAAGAGTTTCTAATTTTCTCATTTGCATCTAAAGATACCATTGTTGTTGTTTTGTTGAAAAGGAATGATGAAGGGTATGTGAAACCTATTTGTTTCTTCAGTAAGACTCTTAGAGATGAATAGTTAAAATACGACATTATGGAAAAGCAAGCTTATGCCTTGGTTAAGGCATTGAAATCTTTCAGGGTGTATGTTTTGCAATTTGAAATAATTGCTTATGTACCAAATGGTGTTGTGAAAAAAATTCTTGTTCAACCAAACAGTGAAAGAAAGAGGGGGAAATGGATAACCAATCTCTTGGAATACAATTTGTTCATATAACCTACTAAACCGATCAAGGGACAAGGTCTTTCCAAATTACTTACTGACTCAAATTATAAAGTTCTTGGTTTGCATCACATTTTTATTCAATTAGATAAATAAGGATTGTAGGCTGAAGGAGAAGGCATACAAGTAATGAAAAAATATATTTCTTCACCTTGGAATAAAGATATTGTTTACTTTTTTCAAAATTTCCAAGATCCTTCCTATTTTTACAAGTCTAAAATTAGATCTTTGAAACTCAAATATGTGAAGCACTGTATAGTTAATCAAGAACTGTTTTGGAGAGACCCTAATGGAATTATACTAAAATGTGTTGATGAGGGAGAAAGGAGAAAATTATGACAAATTTTCATAAAGTATTTTGTGGTGGGCATCATCATTGGAAAGCTACAACTTTCAAAATCCTAAGGGTGGGCTACTACTGGCCTGTATTTTTTCTCTAGTGTATTTACACAAGTTAGATCATGTGAACAATGCTAGAAGTTTGCAGGAAAAAAATAGCTTCTATCTCTGCCCCTGAAACCTGAAATTACAAATGGACCTTTTCAACATTGGGGCCTATATTTCATTAGAGAGATCCACCCACCTTCTTCTAGATAGCATAGGTGGATTCTTATAGCCACATATTATTTTAAAAAATGGATTGAGGATGTCCCTACAAGGAATGCCTCAGATAAGGTCATCATGAGTTTTCTTCAAGAAAATATTTTCTCAAGATTTGGATGTCCTAAAAAAATTGTTACTGATTACGCTCAAGAATTCAAGTCTGCTTCCATGATTGAATTTTGTGGAAAATACAATGTTGAGTTTTCAAATTACACCCCATATTATCCTCAGGGAATTGGATTAACAAATTCTTCCAACAAAAGTCTTGTTAGAATCATGATGAAATTGTTTACAAAAAATAAAAGGTCTTGGGATTCTAAGTTGAAATTTTCCATATGGGATGATAGAATCAATACTAAGAAATATATTGGGACTTCACCCTTTAAAATAGTATATGGAACATATGAAATCCTTCCAACTCAACTTGGTTTTCCAAAGGAGAATTTTACAAATCATTGAATTTCAACAAAAGAGGGAAAAGTTGAATGAAGAGTGAAGGCTTTCATTTGACAAAAATACCAAAAATGACCGTTTTAAAGCAGGAGATCTTGTGTTGAGGTAGGATGCCAGAAGAGAAGACAAATCCAAACATGGTAAGTTTGACAATTTATGGTTTGGTCCTTTCAAAATAGCCAAGTTACTGAATAAAAACACTTTTCTTTTGCACAATTTGGATGATATTGAAATCTTTGGTGGCCTAGTAAATAGGTGGTTTATGAAACACTACTACTTTTAGCAAACTAGAATTTTCAGTGTGTATAGTTTTTGTTTTGATTTGGTGTGATTAATGGATTAGAGAAAATAAGACTCCATGGCCCAATGGAAATACTTGTGTGTAATTAGTTTTCTTTAAAGTTAAATATGCAATGTGATTGGTTGGTGAATAAGCAGTCATCAATGGGAATGAATAGGGAAAGATTATGAGTAACAATTTATGACAGGCTGGAAATATGAAAGGCATTGGTCTACATATTCTTAATGTTTCATCATGAAACATATGAAACGTTATCCCTAGAAGGATCTAGTGTTAGTCCTTGAATTTTTCTTGACTTGTTATCCGTAAATTATCCTTTTCTGCCATGTTGTGGTTTCCTAACTTTCCCCTTTGACTCATTTCTTCTATACCTTATGGTGTTCTTTTATTGTTTTCTTTATCATTTTTGTCATGTATTAGTGAGATAAAGTTTGAATTGAGATTCTTAGAGTATCTTCCATCATGATTAAGAGCTCATTTCTTGTTTAAATTTGAAAATTTGAATAAAAGGAAGGCGCTACAAGAATACCATTATTCTTGTAGCACCTGAAATACTTATTATTATGGACGTGCTAAATCCCAAAATATCGTGTCAGAAATTACCTGAGATCATGATGATAATCAAGCACCATTAATTATTGTGATAAAATCATGACTTGAGTCTGGGTGATGATTCAAAGAGATCAAGTTTGTACCTGCCATTTTTACATCAAATCAAGGTTTTCGAGCCACGTTATGAAAACATGAATTGTCATGATTCAAGATTGTGTTGATTTCTATTTAATAGAGTAACAAGTGTTCTGCAGATAGAGAAAATTCTTCCAATTTCTTATTTATCCAAGAAACTCCAAATCTAATATTGATTTCAAACCCTAGAATTTATAGATTATGGCTCCTAAAAAGAGTGGATATATCAGTAATTGGAACCAGAAGGGGTATAATTGCTTGAAGCCTTCGTTGAAATCTCATAGAAATTCAAGAATGATGGGTGGTATGAGTTCAATTGCACATTCTAGGGGTATCATGAAGAAATCTCCATGATTTTTTCTTATAATTTCGATGGCTATGAAACAGTAACGGGAAACTTGTTGATTCATGTTACTGAACATTTCATTGTAGATGCATGTAGAGTGTCTGTGTATGGAGATGGTGGAAGAAGGATAAGATACTTGCTAATATAATCAATCAATTTCTAGTTCTAGATCACCATGACCCAGATTGGAGCCATGGTATTTCACAAAAATGGTTGAAAGAGGAATGTCAAACTTCTTTGGCCATAATTCGAAGGTAGATTACCTATGAGGGGAGGTTTTCAACTATTCACTACTATCACATATGATTATTAATGCATTTAAATGGTGATAATCCTCTTTGTTTACCATTTTATTTGCTGAAGAGTTTAATGAAGATGTCAAAAAGGGTTTATAATCATCCTAAAAATGTAAGAAACAACTTGTTTCATTAAGGATTAATCAAAACCCTGGTTCTGCACGCATTAAGTGAGGTTCGAATGTCTTGGAATGACTTTTTGAATTCATTAATATTGGAAGAATAAGGATCTATATAAATAAACACTCCAGAAAAGAAATCTATAATCTCAAAAATGAGAAGGAATGCATGTTAGCGCAGGCCTACTTTGGGAGAAAGATCTATTTTTGGTGCAGGCCTAATTTTGGAAGAGAAGGTATATTTTTGGAAGTGCGCACCTTAGGAGGTAGGAAAGAAACATGCAGAAAAAGAAGGAAAAACAATGTGGAACACATGTAGATAGGCCTAACTGTGATAGGGTTAGGTTTTTTGACAAATATTGTAATGACTATAAGTCGATAGAGTAGTATAAATAAAGACCTAGGAGGTCTAGGTTGGGGGTTTGGAAGCTATTGATTGTAGTGATTTTTTTTATGGTGATTGTGGTAGAGTGGAATAAGATAGTTTTTTAGGGTTAGGTCACAAGCTGAGGAGATTGGTGTGATCTAGCCAACATACCATATGGTACTTACCCTCATTTTGATTGTAATTCTGAAGATGTAATGCCCATAGCGTAGATTTTTCAATAGAATAAATAAAAAGAGAAGAGAAGCAAGATATTTGTGGATATATCCCCAGGAGGGGGTGAACCACGGTAAACTATTGTGTTCTATGTGATTGTTAATGAATTATTTTACCATTCTGTTAATCATTAGCTCAAGAATGAATGGTTAAAAATAGTTATAACAACATGCATGCATAGGTTTAAAGATGAATGAATAATATAAGTATATGAATGATTAATGATTATGATGTATAAGGAAAATGATCTAAACACCATCCCCACTCCTTCCTAGATTGCAAAAACCTAAGTATTGTAGTCCCCCATAAAGATATCTTGGGTGAGACTATGTTGTGCATTCTGTGTGTCACATTGCCCTCTTGTTTACCATGAGGGCTGATAGTTTTAAAGGTTTTTATTGGAAACCTATTTGAGATCATAACTTGGGTCAACCCAAGTGTTATAACCCTAAATTGCACCACACATGCTTACCTGGCATCATGCCAACTCATATCCCTTCTTTGCCAAAGAACTGTTGAACAACTCTTTCAAAATCCTCTTCTATAAAGGCCCACGCGCCCTAATCCATTACTGCACGTGTGTACATGCTAGCTGACCCAAAACAGCCCGCGTGGACCGACAAAATCATGAAAAAAAGAAAGTTGCTGATGTAACAAAAAGCTATGGGTGAGTTAACTGAAACTCCCGGCCATGCATGGCCAAGGGTTCATCCAAATACCTAACTCCTTATAGCCTATAAAAGAAGGGGTAGGGGTCCCATTTGGAGGAGAAAAAATATAGTAAAGAAACTCTGCCCATTTACATATTCCCATTGTCCCAACTCTTTAGCCTTTCCTTAAGCTAAAGGAGATTCAAAACAAAGCAGTTGGAGGACAGAAGAAGAGGAGCCCAGGATCAGGTTCAAGGAGCGGTGGTCGGTCTCAACTTTTGTAAGTTGACTCATTCAAAGTAATAAAGAAAGTGATTTTGTCGTCCCCATTCATGAAATTTTTATGGTTTGATTAGTTTATGTTTGGATTTCTAACCTGTTAGTATATAAGTAGTCTTCATGCATAGTTGTTGCTTGTGTTGGATGCAGGTCAGCTTTGGAAGGAGTATTGCAAACAAGGAATCAAGCACAATGGAGGATCGACATCAAATGTCGGGAATGAGGTAGGTTGATCTTTCCATGCATTTACTAAGAAAAAGGGATTTAAATCTAGGGATGAAGGTAGAAAGTAATTTCTCTTCGGTCATATCTGCATGCAAAGTCTGAACTCTATTTGCTAGTCCATAGGGTGTTTTTCCCCAACAATATAATTGGCGACCATACTAGGGAAACTCTCTAGGGTTCCTAGAATTTTCTTTAGTTTTTGGGTAGTTTAAAGACTAATTTATCTTGGCTGTCTTTTCTTTTTAGTTTTTGTAAGGTCTGAGCTAGCAGGGAGTATGGTTTTCCATACCATCTTTCCCTGTCTTTTGCTTGACTGTGTTTTTCGGGACCCACAGAGATACACACGACCTGCACAATGTATGAACACGTGTACCTGCACCCTACCCTCTTAAAGCCCATGTGTGAACGCTAGCTGTAGAGGTAGCAGTAGCATGTAGAGTTCAGAGAACCTCAGAGGTAGTCATCCTCTTTCCTATCAGAATCACACATTCTCAGGGGGTTTTCTAGAATTCTATCTAAAGTCTTGTTTTCTAGCAGGTCTATCTCAGATTGTTTTTGCCTTATCATTTTTTCCTTACATTATTTGTTTTTCTGTTTAAAAGAGTGTCCAAGCCTTCAAGGGATCCTAGTTATCAATATCAGTGGTCTCTTCCTGGATTTGGGTTGTCTGTTTTCATTTTTCACAGAGTTTAGATATACACATGGCCTGTACAAGGTCAGCTCGCATGTACACACCCTCTGTCTCTATCCAGCACATGTTCGCACGTGTGTTGTTTGAGTAACAGTCGCGTGCTTGTACATGATACATTTTGTTGAGGGTAAGGCAGTCATCCTTTCCCTTGATAAGAATTATTCCTCTCACGTGTTTGAATCTTTGTGTGAGCAGTCAGTAGCTTAGGATTAATCTTACCCTTAGCTTGCTTTTTCTCATTTTAAAAGTTGTCAGAAAAATAAAAGAATTTTCACGGTTTTTAGACAAGTGTGAGAGTCATTTTCTTTTAAAAATTGCTAGTGTGTGATTTTTTTTTGTTAATCTGATTCTTTGCGATATGCAATTAGGCAAAAATTGTTTTTCTTGGTTTTTGCTTGTCAGTATTTTTCCTTTCTTGCTTAACTAGCATTTAAAAAAAATAAAAAAAATCTCTCTTTTCATTTTCTTGTTTGGTTGAAGAGTGTGTTTCTGAATTATTAAGCCAGGGAAAAGTATTTTATTTCATAAGTTTTTTCAGCTCACTTAGATCGTAAGTAGCTCATAGTCGAGTGAAATTCCTTTGAGTTTGTTGTCCAAAATCTTAGAAAACTTAAAAAATATTTCTTGTGAAAAGTTGTTGAAATTTTGCATTCAGTAAAAGTTTTGTTTCCATCTTTTTTATTGATTTTTTTCTTTCATCTTTTATACATCATCAGTTTCACCCTCATACCCCTTGATGTAAGACAAATCCATAAAAGTAACGCTAAATTTAAAATTTACTAGACTTTTATGTTTATAGGGTTCACAAACTAGTTCAAGACTAGGGCCTTGGATTAGTTGGAGAGGAAACTCTTCAAGGCCATTTTTAAATCAAACATTGGAGTCTGAGATAGGGAGTGTCTAAGTCCAGTGTCATGAAATTTATCTGGGATCCCCCTCTAACACAGGGGATAAACACGAGGTCGCGTGCAGAAAGGTAGCGGAGATAACCCCTCCAAAGTTGGACCAATCGTAGTGGAGAACACATATAGAAGGCTTGTTTTGGGATTCCATCGTTTGCATTTGCCACGGGGCTTCGTGGGTCTCGAATCCATTCGAGGTCCTCAGTTGTCTTCCAGAACATTTTCTCTCAATACCCTTGACAGGTTTAGGGCTTGATACCCTGCTCATTGTGGTCTACTCGACTTTCGACTGTACTTGCCTGGTGACTGTTCGCGCGCTGGCAACCTAGTTGCCAATATTTTTAGGGGCATACACAGGTGACTGTGGGGGTATACCATAGTACCTAAGACAGACATCGGGCCATGCTTTGCAGAGTATACTTAGAGGGTTCTTCTGTGTTCAAGTTTCACTTGCACTGATAAGTTGCTCTAGTGTTGGTTGTTGTAACTGTTCTTCCAATTAATTTAGTGTTTG
Organism: Picea glauca; assembly: GCA_000966675.3. Taxonomy (NCBI): domain Eukaryota; kingdom Viridiplantae; phylum Streptophyta; class Pinopsida; order Pinales; family Pinaceae; genus Picea; species Picea glauca. The sequence goes on along the minus strand of JZKD02S1785918.1, from coordinate 414,950 downwards.
CTTGTCTTATCTTCCAGGGACTTTTTTTTTTAGTGTGTGTTACTTTTGACTGTTTAGACTACCTTAGAGTGTCTTGTATCTTCTCACACAGTGGAGGATCTCGATATCCACCGGTCATGAAGGCTTCTTATCCTATCGTCGGTTACACTGGAGCCACCCCCGCCACCATTAAGGCGAAAGCTAGACCAACAAGGGTCTTTTGAAGCGATCGGGTTACAAACCTTTGTGACTGAACAACCCCCAGAGGAATCGAATATTTTGGACCTTGAAGCAATCTCTCTTGGCTCAGTTGAAATCCCAACCACTGATTTCTTAGCACCTTTCATTGTACCAATTCAATTTTACGAGTGCCAAACAGTGTCGCACACAACAATGGAAACAAATGTTGTTACTCCTTCTGGGAATTCTTCAATTCCCACCACGGTTGTCACCACAGGAGAGTTGTCATCTCCTAACCCACCATCGTCGGTCTGAGCCACCATGGTCTCGACCATGACTACTTCGCACAGTGTTCTAAACCCGTCTTTGGTAGTGGCCACAACCCCTTTCACACCAAGTGCGACAGGCCCTCCATTCTCATACGGGATGCCTAGTTTAGGTACAAGTCCTGTACTTTCCTACTCCACTTTACAGACTTTGGGTCTGGGGGCAAGGAGCTCTAGCGCTCCTCTGCAAGGTCACATGGGGGGCACTCCTATCCCTTTAAACGCTTTTCCTTATAGAGGAGGTCATATACCTCCTTCATCCCCTTCACTCGGTGGCTTGCATCAACAATCCGTCGGTCAACCTACACACAATAGTTTATTTGGAGCAGGGAGTCAAGGACCACCTTCACATAGTATGTAGGTAGGTTCGACACCATTTTCTTGGAACAGAACATTTGGTAACAATACCTTCTCGTCAGCCTCTTTCCTGACTGGGGGCAACCCCATTTTTGGACAATCTACTCCTGTGCAGGGTACTATGCCTGCATAGGGGGAAAACCTAGCAGGACCTTGGAATTCAGGGCAAGGATCCGTTCCCTCCTCTAGAATGCCGATATGGGGTAATTATTTCCACAATCAATGGAACCCTGGACAAACTACTATGCCTATCCCCATGGGACCGGCATGGGGTAATCCTTCCCAAAGTCCTTCGAATACAATGCATGCCCAACAATCTATTTCCTATTTGGGAAATCAGTCGATGATGTCTCCACATATGAAAAATCCTTATGCTGGCCAGGGCCATGGTTTTTACCAGAATCCATGCCAGTAGCCAAACGTTTCCTAGAAACTTGTTGCCAGTCAAACTCCAGGTCCCTTTTTCACCAGTTATTAGAAGAAACCCAAACTACCATTCCTCGCGACTTTACACTTGCCAAATTTGACAAGGTTGTTGAATGACCCTATTTGTCACGATCTGCATTGGCCTCCTATGCCGACGAAGTTGCCTTCGAACATTCCAAAGTTCTAAGCCAAGACTAATGAAGATCCAGGAGATCATGTGACTACCTTCCATCTTTGGTGCTTATCTAACTCATTAAAAGATGACTCTGTACAGTTGTGAATGTTTCAACATACTCTCATTAGGAGTGCCATGAAATGGTACATTGATCTCAATCGCTCAAGATACTCTTCTTTTGGTGAATGGGCGATGGCTTTCCTTAACCATTTCCAGTTACCTGTGAGATACGATGTTGGCACAGAGCTACTCGCTAATTTCAAACAGACAATAGCAGACCATATCTCTGATCACATTTGAGAATGGAGAGGCCATAAGAGTTTAATCAAGGTACCAGTCCCACCAACATTCTTGCTTGAGTGGTTCCTTAAGTATTTTGTCCCACAGTTATCCAAAGACATTGCGACGTCAGGATTTTTCTCTGAAGAAGACGCCATCATGAGGGATCAATAGTTTGAGCTCATCTATTCTCAGTCTGATTTATTATACAACATCTTTCCAGATGCGCCATGTTCAATACTGGATAAAACTAGACAGAGAGTTGTACCACATGCCGATGGAATTGTCGGTTCAACACAAACCAAGCCCGCTGAGAAATTGACAAAGCAGTTGCAGCAGTTATCCATACAACACACACTGGCCAACCAAACTACTGCTTTGGATGCTCCCCCTACCAAAATGTTGGAGGTACACACAGTGCAGTCGACTAACCCAAAGGCCACCCAGCATCCTGAAGGGAAGAAAAAACAATGAAAGAAGGGTAAGGGGGATAAAAAAACCCAACTATAATGCTGGCGAGGACAACATTGAAAAATGGAAGGCGCGGTATCCATGCAACTTGTGTGCAGAAGACCACCCGACCCATCTATGTCCTCAACTTGCAAAGGCCCAAAATTTTGTCACATAGAAACAACAGGCAGTGTTGAATAATCCATTTCAACATGGGCAAAATCTAACTCAAGCCTTTGCAAGCACATAAGGGGGCAGCCAAGAAACTGGCCCGCCTCCGAACAACCCCGCATCCGCGAATGTATATATGGTTAGGGGTGATTCTTTCATATCAACTAGAGTGCATGATTATAGTAAACCAAGAACTTCTGAGAAGGGTACAGAAGTTGATCTCCCATCTCTTCCTCTACAGATTGAGAAGACATTGGGAGAAACAATGACATTCATTCCAAAAGGTGAATTTAAAAAGGATTCTCATAACCCAAATGAAAGGGCCACCCAGAAATACTCTATGGTGGAAGATTTATCACAAACCCCTTGCGCGATGTCTACTTTGGAGGTCCTCCAAAGCTTCCCTGGTCAGAGGAAAGCCTTGTTAACCGCTTTGGTCTCTACTGAGATTTGTAATCCGGGTACCATCATGTTAGATACAACTGACTTAAAACCTTGTCTGCCTTACCACGTAGCGTTTCAGATAGTAGTGGCTTATCCCATGAAATATTTTACTCATAATATCTTTTGCATGGTGGTCGATGAGGGTGCCTCGACATGTGTTATTTCATTGGCATGTTGGAAGGCCATTGGCCAGCCTGTTTTGTCTCCATCACCTACTCTCCTCACTTCTTTCGACGGTCGTTCATTCCAACCACATGGCATCATTCCTTCTTTCCCCATGCAGTTAGGAGGGAAGACCGTGTGTGTCGAAGTAGAGGTAGTCGATGCTCTCCTTGACTATAACCTCTTGTTAGGATGGAGTTGGACTTATTCTATGCAAGCTATGGTTGCTACATTTTTCCGAGTCTTCTTGTTTCCACACGAGGGTTGAATAGTGACCATTGATCAATTGTCTTTCTCCAGACCTAACCCAGCTTTGGGGGCATCCACGGTCCCACTGATTGATAATCCTTAACTAGGTGTCGTCAACATAGGAGTTGGTTTGTGCCAATCCTTGATGGGTACCTTCGATTACCTACCTCCTAACGACGATATCAAATTTATATCTAATCACCATAAGGTTGAGATTTTTCAAGTTTCGTCGTTCCGCACGACTTACTTCGAGGATCCATGGATACTTCCTTCCCCATCAGCCATGATGGATGAGACAGGGTACCCAGGCATGTCCATGCCCTTTTCTGTTGCTGAAGTAGCAAACTCTTTAGTCTAGCAAGCTTCAACTAACCTTGATCCGACTCCTGCACAAGAGTTAGATCCTCTTCTAGAGCCTATTTGGGCTTAGGGTTCTCTCGCTAACATTGATTCGTTAGACTTGGTCTTGCCTTCTGATGAAGCAGTAATCAAAGAAATGACTAGTCTGGACAATCCTTGGGAAGATATTAATCACAAATTATATTTTCTCCCAGAGTTAAGCCGAATCAAAGCAGGAGAATTCACCATGACCATGACGGGAGATCAACCGTGTCCTATTAATCTCTTAGCTACACATGAAATTTATGCTGAGGGAAATATGGCAACTATCGTTGAAACTATACCAATCAACATCTCCTAAAACCCTGGCATCATAGAGAACGTCTTCGTCGAAGCAGATTTATCCCCCGAAGAGATTCAAATCTACACAGATCTTTTCAAAGAATTCCGCGACATTTTTTCCTAGTCTTATGAGGAAATGCTAGGTATCGATCCAAAAATAGTTGAACATGAAATCACAACATATCCTAATTCCAAGCTTGTTCGATGGAAGCTTTGTCCAGTTAATCCTAAGAAAGTAGCAACCATCAAGATTGAGGTTGAGAAATTGCTAAAGGCAGGTTTTATCTATCCTATCCATTTGACCCAATGAGTGTCAAATCCTGTGCCGGCCAATAAAAACCAAGGCACGATTTGTGTATGTACCAATTTCCGTGATTTGAACAAGGCATCTCCCAAAGATAATTTTTCAACACCATTCATTGACCATATCATTGATGAATGCGCTGGTTTTGAATCCTTTTATTTCATGGATGGTTTTTCGGGATATAATCAAATCCAAATCAAACCCGAAGACCAACAAAAAATGACATTCATTTGTCCATGGGGTACATTCTCATATCGTAAGATGACTTTTGGTCTTAAAAATGTTGGAGGCACATTCTAGCGGGCCATGTCTTTTGCCTTTCACGATCTCAAGCATATAGTCGAGGCCTATCTAAATGATTTAGCATCATGATCTCGCAAGAGAACAGATCATCCCACACACCTTAGACTTATCTTCGAACGCTGTCGCTACTTTCAGATTATCTTGACTCCTCTCTTGTAATGTCAGGACGTTTTTTAGGTTTCATCGTATCAACAATAGGGATCATGGTCGATCCTCTCAAGGTGGAGGCAATAATCCAGTTGCCCCCCCCACACACAATTCTTGAACTTCAGAGTCTACAAGGCAAGGCGAACTTTTTACGACGCTTCATTGCCAACTATGCTGAAATCACCAAGGGCTTTATGTGATTAATGAAGAAAGAAATTCCTTTTTACTGGGATGATTCCACTCAATGCTCTTTCGATGCATTAAAACAAACCCTCACAACTTCCCCTCTGCTACGACCACCTAACTATAACAAAGATTTCTTATTATATCTAGATGTCACAGAGTCAACCATTGGCATGGTTTTAGTTTAGGAATATGATTTGTTCTCACAATACGTAATCTATTACTTGAGCCAAGGCCTCGTAGGACCGGAACTCAATTATTCTCATATCAAAAAACTTGCATTGGCAACCGTTCATGTTGTTCAATGGTTCCGTCATTATGTTCGGTTTCGCAAGACCACTGTCATTGTTGTCGTGAATCCATTCTAGTACATGTTGACACGACAGGTTATAGGCGGAAAAATTAGTAGATGGATAGTCATCCTCCAGGAATTTGACTTAGACTTCATTTCAACAAAGTCCAAAAATTCATTGGTCTTCGCAGATCTTATTTCGGAACTTCCGGTTGAGTCAGGGGACGTTGTGCCTGAAGAATTGCCTATCCGGGGAGATATGTTTTTGATCACATCTTCAGATCCCTAGTACGGAGATATACTTATCTATCTCTAGACTTTGAAGTATCCCTTCACCAAGTGGAGGATTGATACTACTTGCAACCCCCCTTGAGCAAGAGGGCATCTCTATATCATCGTAGATGTAGACTACTTCACTAAGTGGGTCGAATCTATGCCAACGTTTAAAGATGATGGAGAGACTGCAGCTCTCTTTTTATTCAACTAGATCATAGCAAGGTTTGGCATCCCAAGAGAGATTGTTATTGACCATGGTAGTCACCTTCAGGACCAAATGATAACCAAATTAACATGAAAACTTGGGTTATGGCAAGAGCATTCATCACCCTACTACCTCCAAGCCAATGGGCATGTATAAGTTGTAAACAAAACTCTTAAGAATATTCTACAATGAGCTATCAACTCAGTCAAGTCAAATTGGAATTTGATGTTATACTTGGCATTATGGGCTTATAGAACATCTGTTAAGACTGCAACCGATTTCTCACCTTTTCAACTCATTTACAGGCTGGAGGCAGTCTTTCCCATCGAATGTCAGATCCCATCTCTAAAATTGGCAATACAATTATTTCCAGACACTTCTCCACTTGAAGAACGGTTAGTACACCTTAAGCAGCTCAATGAGCAACGTCGTGATGCGGCCTCGGCCAATGAGGCTCATAAATATAAGGTCAAGTGTTAGTATGATAGGTCAGTTCATCCTCAGATTTTCTCTGAAGGCGACCTTGTCCTGGTCTATGACCAAGACAAGGATCCGCTGGGGGCAGGAAAATTCAAACCCATGTGGTTCAGACTCTTCATCATAAAAGAGGTTTTAAAAAAGGGCGCTTATTGTCGGGCTGATTTTGTAGGGAATTCTTTGGCAGAGCCTAGAAATGGGTTCTACCTCAAGAAGTGTTACTCATAGGAAGGTCACTATGGGTAACTTTTTGTAACATATGTATAGTCTTTGTACTATCACTTTTTAGTTTCTTTTAAGTGTTATGGATGTGTCATTGATGTTATCTTTCGTCAATATGGCAGATGTCAAGGGATTCTGAGGTGTTTGTTGGGTATGCAGACAACGCTAGTCGGCACACTCGGAGGCTTTCCCCTGCATCTTGGGTAATTTTTACACCTCAGGGCCAGTTGTTATCTTCCGAAGGTATATGCTGAGGTGACACCACAAATAATGTTTCCAAGTATAGTGTAGTTATTGAGTTGCTTTGTGACACCTTGTCATTGGGTATCTCTCATCTTCGGGTCTATCTCGACGCTCAACTGGTTGTGTCTCAGCTAAACAGAGTATATCGGGTTCATGATCCAACCTTACATCGATGATTCCTTAGGGTATGTCTCTTAGAACGAAACTTTGATTATATTACATATTTTCACGTTCCTAGGAGATTAAACCAAATTACAGATACTCTAGCTAATCAAATTTTAGATTGGCATCTTGCACACATATGAAAGAACATTTACATAAAAATGTAAATATATTTTTTCACATGTGATCCATAAGACGCAAAAGATAAAAAAAAAATTCATATATAACATCATAAAGTAACTAGAGTACATAGATGGATGCAAGCGCCTCAAAAATAGGACCAATAACGAGTCACAGGGCTTATGCCCTCAAAAATATATACAAGTAGTGCTCGTGGCACATAAAAAGTCTAAATAGGTTCAGGGCTTATGGGCCCTGTTATAATGGTCCACAACATGGGCTAAATGCCTAAAAAATCAAACCCACATCCAAGGTTCCCCCACTACATGAGGTTGCATGGATGGCGGTAGGTCCTCTATCTCTACCATCGGGACTATGTGAGTGAGTGCAGTGAAGTTCCGCTCAAATTGTCTAAGTACCCTCTCAGCCTCCCCGGCTGGGAGGTTTCCTGCTACTGCTGGTCCCCCGATGGCGGCAATTGCGGTTTCTAGCCGAGGGCGACGCTTGTTCAATGCAAAATCGGCAGGCTACACTGGTCCCACATCTGCATGCAACAAACGTATATCCATCAAATACTCTGGCATATAAAAAAATGATATATATAACAAAAATGACATAAAAATTACATATACAACAAAAAAACTACAAAGGTGGAGACTTACCCATCTCCCCTCGCTCCTCACTAGGAGGCATGGGTATCTCAGGATCTCTAGAAAATTCTATCCCTGCATATGGGTAATCCTTGATCACAGGGATCTGCCGTGACAGCCACACAAAAAATTCATCATCAAAGGACTCATTGGTCCTTCTACCACCCTGTCGCGGCAGTAATACCGCCCATCTACATATAGCAGGAAAAGAGGCCGGATGTCCTCGTACCACTTCCCAAGGACTAAAGCTCGGAACTCTCTCAAAGAAGAATGAACATAAAAATTTCCCAAACCCGAAGTTCCTTTGTGTCCACTATCGAAAATCTATCAATTTCCTCTTCATACATTCAAGTAGTGTGGTACTCTAGTAAAAAATCTGTGCATTCAAGCACTGGATATCATAATTCATCTATGCGCGAGACGCATGATGCAAGGTTGCGGAACCGGTAATCCGCCCAATCAGAAATAATATCACCTAGAACGATAGGTCAATGATGTTGCTGATGGGCACCTGGGAGCTCAAATAGTTAGTCCCAGCCTCACAGTGCAGGGATATCAAGTCTTCTATATTAAGCGGTCCCGCTGGAAACGTCCTAAAATTGACTGGTTCCCCTCTCCTTGAGAGGCTAGTCAAAAAATAGATATCCTCGGTGGTGGGCACTAGTGATTACCCCTCTAGCATGAAGGCCTCTGCATCAGGGTGCCAATAGTCAATCAAGGCATTCAGTAGCCTCAGTTGTGCTCGCATAAATGGACACAGGAAGAACTTAAGTAAACCACATTGCATCAACGCGGCCACAACATTCGGATCTCCCGCAACCAACTCACTGATTGCTTCATGCTCCCTTTCCCTCCAGTGGACATACATCCTTCCAACACAACAAAGTTCAGGAGGTTTAGTAAGGGTTGTTTAGTTCTTTTTTTCTATAAAAGGGGGTCCACGCGGGCTATAGAGGCGATATTCGTGTGTACATGCGGGCAAGCTTTACTCTGCCCGAGTGTACACGTGGCCTATCCAGAGACAGCCTGCGTGGACCTAGGGCCGACCATTTAAAGGTCAATTCCCACCCAAAAAACGAAATCAAATGCAAAATTAAAGAATTGAATGGCTAGATAGAGGATTTTGTACTTACTTGGTCCAAGCAGAAGTTCATTTCGTCCACTGTAGCTCCCAGAATCACCGTTTTTATCAAAGGGGGTCTTTTGTCTCCAGAGTCAATTTCCAAATCAGCAATGATGATAATGAGATTCCAACTTCTATTTATAGACTTTTTTGCCCTCTTTTTTGACCAAAAACCATTTAGAGTGATTCATGAGTTATATGGGAGGGATTTGATCGGGTATTGGGACACTTTTTTTTGAGTTTTGAGAAAATTTTGACGGTCCATGAAATTTTTTGCAAGAATCAACCTGAGCATATAGGTTAGGTTACTACCCCAACTTTTGTGTCTCGTTGTATTTTTCCTCTGCCATAGGATCGATCCCATCAGGTTGTGACACAGAACCATCATATCTTCTTTATAAGTGTCGCAAATTGGCGGTAGAGATTACCATAACATGGATGCCCTAGGTAGGTCCTGGTTGCATTATGGTGTCCATGCCATCTCTAAAACACTGTAGGCTCAGGAGTCCTTATAGTATTTCCTGAATATGATTTTGAGCCTCATTTGCATGATTCTTCTTCACCCTTGATCTCATCCTTAGGACTCCCAAAAACTAACGGATCTCCTTTTAATCCCTTTTCAGACCCTCTAATCATGAAAAGATTGCCGAGTGATCTTGTGGCCTTTCATGCTCGTTAAACTGAAATTTGAAGTCACGTCTGTCCAGCGGTAGTTTACCCCTTTTTCAGTTCAGACGGTCAACTGTACGAACAAAGGTATACTCTATAGAACTTCTGTTCTTTAGAAGAGTACTCCCAAGTATAATTTTATCCCTTTTTCGGGCCCGAGGGACTAAACTTACTAAAAAGAAACCCCCACGGAGTCCATAGTTAATCTCTTTTCAGACTCCCTAAAATTGAAAAGATTGTCGAGTGACCTTATTCTTTCACACTCGTTAAATTGGTCCAAAAGAATATTCCTGACGGAGTCCATAGTTAAGATTTTTTTAGACTCCTTAAAAATGAAAAAATGGCCGAGTGATCTTTTCCTTGTCACACTCGTTAAAATGGTTTTCAATCGACGTCTAATCGATGCTATTTTACCCTTTTTTCGAACCAACTAGACTATCTTCAAAAAAGGTACCCCAATGGAGTCTCCTTTTATGTTTTTTCAGACTCTCTAAATATGAAAAACCACCGAGCTTACCTTCTCTGGGCTCATTAAACTTACATCGAAGGATGTTACCATTGTGTGTTTTATTAACCACATTTGCATACCTTATACACTAGCCTTGTGACAATTTGCTTCTGTGTCTTAACACCTTTGGCCGCCTGAGGATTTTTCCCGAGTATCATTTTACTAGAACATCAGTCTTGTCCTTGTGCCTTGAACTTTTATGTTTGCAATACTCGTTCCTTCATTGTAACATAATATTCCTTTATTCTTTTTTCCACAATTATTGAAAAGAACAAAAAAATCAAATATACCCCAAAAAGAGGAATGGAAAAGTATTTTCTTTATTGGTAGCATAATGAGTCGCCCTTGGATAAAGCACATCTATTCGTTTTTTCATCAGACTATGGGATGTAGTATGACCTTAGGAATATTTTCTCGCTATATAGAGTTGTGTCCTCCACCATTTGGTTATCCTTCCAAACATATGGAGATTTTGTGTTGCCTCCTACTTCATAGACTTATGATTAACATACAAGTTGCCTGAGTCTCATCATTTGTCATGCTATTGTCCAAGGGAAGTTTGTCACTAAGCCTGAGTCGGCCCCTCTGCAATATGTCTCTTGTCTGCATACCCGACCATCCTGAACATCCAATCAAGTCCTTGTTTGAAATCACTGAAGCCTTCAGTCTGATCATCAAGATTATCAAGTCCATGACCGACGAGCCATCGAAGACCTCTGGGTAGTGCATTCATACACTCATACTACACTCCTACCTGATTTTTGAAGATTTTGAAGTTGTTTCTCGAGCTCTAAAGATCCCATATCCAACCATCAGGTCGAATCAGCTTCTGGAAGATGGATACTCTATATGTATATATTTTTGATTTCAAGATGTAGGTCTGCTATGTATTGTTTGCGGCTACTCTTTATAGTTATTTGACATGGATCTATAGTGTATTTGATTGGTAGCCATGGTTCTATTTTATTCCAAGCATGGGTATGCCCGCCTCGGTGAGACATTGGTTCTTTTGCAGACGACACCTCCCAGGTCCTTTGATCCTTTGGCTCAATCGGTCGGCACATCAGTAAAGATTGGTAATGTATTTCGGCCATCATATGCTTTTCAGACCTCACACATTAGGGGGAATCTGTTATAACCCTAAATTTCACCACACATGCTTACCTGGCATCAGGCCAACTCATATCCCTTCTTTGCCAAAGAACTATTGAACAAATCTTTCAAAATCCTCTTTTGTAAAGGCCCACGCGCCCTAATCCATTACTGTACGCGTGTACATGCTGGCTGACCCAAAACAGTCTGTGTGGACCGACAAAAGAATGAAAAAAGGAAAGTTGCTGATGGAAAAAAAAGATATGGGTGAGTTAACTGAAACTCCTGGCCATGCATGGACGAGGGTTCATCCAAATACCTAGCTCCTTCTAGCCTATAAAAGAAGGGGTAGGGGTTCCATTTGGAGGAGGAAAAATATAGCAAAGAAACTTTGCCCATTTACGTATTCCCATTGTCCCAACCCTTTAGCCTTTCCTTATGCCAAAGAAGATTCAAAGCAAAGCAGTTGGAGGATAGAAGAAGAGGAGCCTAGGATCAGGTTCAAGGAGCGGTGGTCGGTCTCAACTTTTGTAAGTTGACTCATTCAAAGTAATAAAGAAAGTGATTTTCCCATCCCAATTCATGAAATTGTTATGGTTTGATTAGTTTATGTTTGGATTTCTAACTCATTAGTATATAAGTAAAATGCATGCATAGTTGTTGCTTGTCTTGGATGCAGGTCAACTTTGGAAGGAGTATTGTGAACAAGGAATCAAGCACAATGGAGGATCGACATCAAATGTCGGGAGCGAGGTAGGTTGATATTTCCATGCATTTACTAAGAAAAAGGGATTTAAATCTAGGGATGAAGGTAGAAAGTAATTTCTCTTCGGTCATGTCTGCATGCAAAGTCTGAACTCTATTTGCTAGTCTGTAGGGTGCTTTTCCCCAACAACACCAAGTAACCAACAAAGGGTTATGTTGCCAGTTGGAACTGCATAGGATTGAGTGGTAGGGATCTGTGGAAGAAAAGCGTGGAGTATGAAAGTATAAAAGGGAATGTTCAAGCCATGAAATCCAACAAAGGAATATATTGAAAGATGGTTGAGGATAAAAAAGGAACTCAATTTTGTGCAGAAGGACAACAAAAACCCTAAGTTGACACCGCACAAGTATCTCGACAAATACGTGTTTAGAGACTTGCATGAGGTATTTTTCTACGATTTCCCACATCTCTTGCAAGAGTGGTTATTGATGTTGAAGGAAAACCACCCTACAAATCAGATCAGACATCTAGAGGGGCATCCTGTGGAGATTTTGAAGTTACAACAAGTTAATAACAAATTCATACGCGCAACAGATTTTTGGTTAGACAATATTGTTGCAGGGTTTATCACTAAATTTGAAATAGATACCACGAAGTCGTACACCACTGTAGAGCATCATTTTATGAAGGGACCCAAAGGAAGGTACATAATATCACTGTATACTTCAATCAATATTTTATTGTATGAAAAGGGTGTGGTGACCATGGAATCAGACAACTAAATTCCCTACATGCATAGGGGAAGAGGGGAAGCACTCAAAGGAGGTGGAGATATGGACAAGGAGATGGATGAAGGGAAGAAAAAGGAGGACATGGACCCAATCATGATGGAATAGGATTAGATAAATAATATAATGGAAAAATCTGGAAAGACGCACAATGAAAGACCTTACCAATATAAAATGAATAACAAGAAGAGGGCCATAGTCGACAGAGAGGGCTTGGAAAGTGATGAAGAATAGGTAGAGGATATCCAGGCTGTGGAACAGATTGAGGAAATCCTATGTGAAACATATTAAAGGAAAAAAATAGGTCCACGGTTGGGAATAGAAGGAAGAAATCCAGTCTAGATCACCATCAGTGTGAAACCTACAACCCCATGTGCAACTAATACAACTGAAATAAAACCAACATTTAGACAATGAAATTTTAGTGGAAGAGGAGCAACAAGAAATGGGTCCAATCAAGGAAAATCAATTGGGGGAGAAATTTTAGGAAGTAACAATCAATTATATACACCTCCATGAGGCAATAGCTCAACATAGTTTAAATTTCAAGACAAGATCCTATGATAAGATTACCATAATTTCAGGGAGAGGCATTATATGACCCTGAAAATAATTTATTCATCTATGAGAAGATATGGGAAATAAAGAAAATCACAGATTAGGATACAAATATCATGTAGTTGGCTATCACACTAAGAGACTTTGTTCTGGACTAGTACATGAGCATGGATGTAAACAGTCCACAAGGAGTACCAAATACTATCACAGACATGAAAAAACTACTGGTAAACGAGTTTCAAAAGCGAAGATCAGAAGACTAGTACATGAATGAAATGATTGAAATCAGGTAGAAACCAAGTGAATTTGTTTGGGATATTGATCAGAGGTTCAAACATTTGAAAGGTAAGTTGAAGTATTTAATTACTGACATGCAACATGGGAAATTATTTGTGAACTCACTGTTACCACACTTGAAGTATCCATTGAGACAACAAAAGTTCCAAAACTAGGCAGAGGCCTAACAAGAATCCATGCAACTAGAGGAAAGCCAATATCAATAGACATATCCATCAATGGAGGAGTTGAAGGAGGATATAAATAATTTTACCTTTCAATTGAACTAGAATAAGGGAAAGGAGAAAAGAGAAGATGTTTGTTGTATGCTATGCAGGACATAAGGACATCATAAGAATGAATGTCCAACTTTTATGTTGTACTTGGCAACAGAGGTGCCAAACCCCTTTACAACAGGAGGACCATGGTGTGATATTTGTAATACACATGGGAATGATCCATATCATTTTCCATTGATGCATAAGTATATGACAGCACCAAAGAGTTCATATTGCAATTTTTTTTAAGTCAGTGGGTCATGATGATAAGAACTGTAGAACATTGGAACTAATGAGAGAAACAACTTAAGACACTTATATGGTGCAAGAAGAAATGATGAGAAGGAAAGTTGCACCTCATTTAAATAAGGTTCCACCACCATTCCACCCATCATATCCATAGTACAACAATGCAAAACTACAATACAACAATGTGAAACCACGGTATAACCCCACGCATTATAACTAGGTACCCCAATACAATGCACAAAGAGGAGATCGAGGTGGATACAGAGGTGGAGGATGAGGCATAGAAGGATTTGGGATTATGCAAGGGATTTTCAAAAATCAATATATTATGCAAGGGATTGTCCACTTCCACCTGCGACATGTATGTATTGTCGCACAACAAACCATGACACAAAAGAATGCCCACCAATCTTGGGAAATATTCAAGGAAAAAGGAACCAGAACAACCAGAATGTTGAGTGGATTTCTACAGAATCTAGGGATGATGGGAAAAAAATCAATATAGTTACTCCAGGAGGAGCCAAGACAGGAGATGATGCAAACAAACAAGATCCTACTCAACACCAATGGGTAAATAAGAATATTGAGCCACAAAAGTAGTTTGGCGTGTGAAAAGAAAAGTAAACATTTAAGGAGGCCACACATGGGATTCTCAAGTAGAACATTGCGTCTACATTAGTTTCACAACAAACTCAGGACCTGTTGGATCATGTTTCCATTGATGCCAATATTTTGATTGATTGATGTCAAGTGATTGAGTGATTGATTGATGTCAATGGATTGATTGATAGGCTTGATTGATTGATGATTTATGAACAATGTATATGTATTTTCCTTGATGAGAATGATAGATTTCAAGTGGAAACCAATCGATGAAGATGGATCAATGAGTTGTCATTGATGTGATGCATAGTTGGATTTATGAAATGATGAATAATTATTGTCCTATCATGGTTTATAAGAAGTACAAATGGATGAACTCCAACGTGGTCTCCTTATGGTGAAATCCCTCACGAGAAGACGCTTTGTTGTTTAGTTATGGTTGGAGAAACCATGCTTGTATGTGGAATAATGACATGAATATCAATGAATTTTTTGGTGAAACTATCCTAGATGGATAGTGCTTGTCATCCCATTTCCAGTGGTATGTGGAATGTGACATAACTCCTCACGGTTTGAGAGTTACGACCTTACAAAGTTGGAGGACCCTCATGTGTGGGCTTGAAGCCCCATGGTCAAAGAAGTCAAATTGATTTAAAAGAAGAAATAATTATTTTAATGATAAAGTGAGGTGACAAAGTCAAGGAGTAATATTTAAATGATAAATTAATGGATAACTTTCTAATTATGGAAAGTGGTTAACCCTAAAAATAAGGAAAATAGGTTAAGTGACCCAAAAATGGGTTAATTGACCTAAAAGTGGGTTAAGTGACCTAGAAGATGAAGAGTATAAATAAGAGGCTAGGGTCTCTTGTGAAAAGTACATTTTTGGGAGAACATCTTGTGTATATTTTGTGAGAATATCTTGTGTATCTCTTGAGCATGTATTTAAGATCTATTCTAAGAGATAGAGAGTATGGAGGATCTCATGGACACATCAAAGTTTCGGCAAGTCTGAGGTCTTGACGATGAAAGTTACAGAAGTTTAGAAACCCTGTTTTCTGAGGAGTACGTGGGATGTGTGTGTATAGGGTTCCTACAATATGTAGGTCTTCTATGTATAGGGTTTGTATGTATGTGAGATGGCTGTGTATAGGGTGAGTACATGTTGGTAAAGCCATGGAAACTTGAGAAGATGAAGATGCAGAGGTTCTGGATTCTAAGATTAAGCTCCCAAGAAGGTCCATAGTGCTAAGATACATCAGATCTATCCATTGGTTCAAAAGGTATGGTTACATGGTTGTCTTGATGGATACTCTTTCTTATTGTTTGGTGAATACTTAAGGCATTCTTGGTATGGATGTTATGATGCGGTTTGAGTTGGTTGATGGAGTGAACAACACTCTTATGATTCAGTATTGATATGATGGCTATAATATATTGGTTGTTTACACATGTTTGATTATAATTCATGTTGTATAGTTGAGAATCATGAATAAGCTATTTGAGAGCATGGATGTGTTTTGACTAGCTATTGGTCAGTTTGGACAACGAAAGACAGAAGAGAATGTGATTGTAGGTTGCAAAAGATCTGAGCATGTGAAGCAAAGCAAAACTCTAGTTGCTCAAAATTATATAAATGTTGCATTATAGATTGGCCACGTACATACGCAGGCTGCAGTGATCTAGGTCACGTACACATGTGGGCTGCACTACTGAAAGGTCACGTACATGTGACAGATTGATATCTATGGATGATTGTTTCCTCATCTCAGTTGGTGTTGAGGATGTAAGTTGAGTCTTGCATATAGATCTGGTGTTCTTGTAGAGTTTTACTCTATTCAATTGTTTCTCAAAAACCCCAAGGATTGTAGTCCGTAATAAAAATAAAATTGTACATACATCTTGTGTTCTTTGTGTTCCTTGTGGTGATGACTTATTGATGATATATGTTCACATTTAACTAGTTATAAATGACAGCAAGAAGTAATGAGTAAATGGTGATTGCTAACTAATGGGTTTTGTGAAAGAGAAGTTTTGGGAAAAATATCCCTACACTCTTCACAGCCCCTCTTAGTGTAGTCAGTGTGTCCAACAATTGGTATTAGAGCAGGCCTTCACTACAAGTTTACAAGCTTGAAGGAGATCCACAGACACACAAATGGATGAAGAAGTACCAATACTTGATGAGGAAAACTATTCTACTTGGAGAATAGAGATGAGAGTACATTTGAAGAAAATGGGAGCAACTATTAGGAAGGTAGCCATTGGTGGATCATTTTCCTTGAAGAACAAGTCAAATTTTGCAGCTCAAAGGGAAGGAAAGAAGAATTATGCATTGGCTCTCAAGACCATTCTTAGTGGACTCTCAAGCCCTATCAAAGAGAGCATGGGAAAATGCACTTCCACCAAGTATCTATGGCTAAATCTAGAGGAGACATATCAAAACAAGAAAGAAGATGGTGAAGACCACTCCATCAAGATCATTAAAGGTAAATAATATCCAAAAACTCTTGAATGCATTATTTCTAAATGTGATCTTGAAGACATTTCAAATGAAGGAAAAGAATCATGTGATAATGTTGGCAAAAGGGAAGATCTTGAAGATACTTCAAATGAAGGTAAAGAACCCTCAAAGACCCTTGATTGCAATGATTCAAAATGTGATGATGTTGAATTTTTCTCTACAAGTGAAGAAGAAAATCTAGAAATAGTTTGTATAGAAGAAATTGATTATTATCCCATGGAAAAAGTAGAAGAAAAACTATTGGAGCTTAAGGACAAAGTTGAAATAAGTCTAGATGAATATAGAAATGACCACTATTATATAGACTATAGCTATCTTTCGGATAACATTAGGAATTTTATTAAGAAGAGTCAAAATCACATCTTGAAGTTAAAGGAAATGCTCACAGAAAAAAAGGAGAGTAATAAGACTCAAGTAGAAGAAAAGGAAGAAGAGACCACAAGAATAAAGAATGAAAAAGAAGAACTGGAAGTAGATGATGAGATTAGCAAAAGTTTTGAAACTATTTTCCATCTCAAGACCCAAATTGAAGAAGCCAAAAGGATAGAGGAACTATTGAAGAATCAAATAAATGAAAAGGAAGAGTCATATTGTAAGTTAGAAGATGAAATTGTTGATCTTAGAAAGAAAGTGGATAAGTCAAATAAATTCTTTAATAGCTCACAAATCTTGAATGAGATCTTGGAAAGTCAAAGATCACCATATGATAAATCAGGTCTTGGATACAAGGGAGAAGATACACATGCTGAAGCAAGAACCTCAAAGAAGTATGAGGTAATTCCGTCAAAGGATGAAGACAATGTTGTAAATCAACCATCTACAAAAGGCAAGGAAAGTTTCAAAAGAACAAATCAAGGAAGACATCAAGAAGCCAACCTTACACCTCAAAGAATATGGACACCAAAGAAAAGGTATGAAAGATTTTTTCATGGTCAATGTTATTCATGTAATGAATATGGTCACAAAGCTTTGGAGTGTAGATCTTATTGCAAGATACCAGATATATAAAATATGCAGAACAGGAAAGAAATGCTAGAAATAACAGAATAACAGTAAAATATCCAGCATAATCTTCACAATACACAGAAATGATATACGAA
>JZKD02S1785918.1:366713-391989 GCA_000966675.3 Picea glauca | reverse complement strand
TAGGTCTTCTTACATCCGCCTAATTCTCTTTTATTGAAAGGTCTTATTAATATTGACCTTTATTACATCTGAATACATTAATCTACCCATGTGCGGGTTAGGACCTTAACACTTATGCAAGGAGAAATGAAAGAAAATATCATAACACCATAAGGTGTTGGAGATGTGATCAAGTAGGACACATTGTTGTTCACTGTAACACAATTAGATGCTACAATTGTAGTGGATTTGGACACAAATCCTAGGATTGTTGGAACACAAGAAGAAATTCCATGATGAGGACTTCATATAGCATGACTAGAAGAATGAATGAAGTAATAAATGAAGACATATTTGAAAAAATGGAAGCTCAGAGCTCAAGTTATGAGAAGCAGGGACACCTTCAGAAGTGGGTGAAGAAGACTGAGAAACTAGAACAAAATGAAAGCCTAAAGGGAAGCTCAAGTGTGTCATCTGTTGAAGCATACATGGGTGATAGTGGTAACAGTATGACCTTGAATAGGTCGCATACATATGCGAGCTTTTTGTGAAACAAGCCACATATATGTGGTAAAGCCTTGGGAAAAAGGCAATGCACAAGGGTTGCAACTTGATTTGATGGTATAACACTCTGTTGCAAGGTCTGACATTGTTTGTTGCAGGTTATGACACTGTTTGTTGCAGTTTTTCATGATTCTATATTGGATTATGTAAAGTGATGATGTAAAATAAAATCCTGGGTGCATGGCACTAACCCATGGGTATGGATTGATGCATTTTCTGTTGAAGAACAATGTTGGTTATGGTAGTGAAGTTATGACACCTTGTTCATGTGATATATCTTGATGATTCTAGCTAGAGATGTCATTGATATATTAAAGCATACTACTAACACATGTGTTATTGGATGCTTAGTATTTGTTGTAGTGAATGGAGGATTGAGGATGATCTATTGGTGTACATGGCTGGTACATATTTGAGTTTCATTAATATATCTTATGATGTATTATTGGAGGCATATTCGTTGGATATCATGGTGCATGATTTTGGCATATGGTTGAACTACATATTGATACGTGTAGTTGGTGAGTTGATGAGGTGATCATGTTTCAAATTAAGGAGTCATAGCTTGATCTATAGTTGATGCATGATTGGTACACTTCTAGTACATTGGTAGAGGCATCTACTAGCATTTTTTATTGGCACATGTTTATGTGACGGACTTGGCATACATGTATGATGACACATCTTTATTGTAGTTCATCTTGTTGTGGTATTAATGCATGGTTGATGTACTTGCTTGGTGCAAGTGGTGATGCATGTTTAGTGCATAATGGTACACTCATAGATGTTGTTGGTGCAATTATTTGCATAATATATTACCAAACATAAATTATCAGCGGAATTCATAACCAAAAGAGTTGATGCACTACATGTGTCGATAACAGATAGGTTCCTATGTCTGTTTAGTATAGCTTAGATAAGAAAACCAACAATAACAAAACACTATGTTTTCAAAGATAACACTCTTCACACAATTCATAAATTAGAAAACAAAACTTGCAATCATACACTCAAAAGATTTTGCTCAGATAATGCCTTGTTCATTTACAAGCTCATGAAGTGGAAATATGGACTTTGAATTAGTTATCTGTAGCTTCTACTCTTAACAACAACTAGCAAGAAAATCTAGGCACACTTCAACAATACCACTCCAAACTTAGAAGAGAAAACTAATAACAAAACTTCTCAAGCAAACAATGAATCAAAAGGTTCTTGCTTAGGTGACGATTCTATTCATTAGAGGCTCATGAAATGAAAAGATGAACTTAAGATCTATCTCTTGGAGCAACTAAAATAACAAGTGGGATTCTCCATTAAAGCTCTTGTATGGTGAAATATGGAGATCCAACTATTCCTGCATTACCACACTTTGCAACAAATTCAAATAGTGAAATCAAACAAAATATCATGAAATCAAAATAACAAATACATGAAATGAAAATCTACACTAACAATTTACAATAAGCTTACCAAGATGGATCGGTGGCCCTTGCCGATGCCAAAATGGAAGATTTTAGATCACCAGATGTTAACTTCTAATAGAGACAAAATCACTGAATTCAATCTTGCATTAATCTCCAACAAGTAGCTTTACAAAAAGAGTCTTCTCATGAATCCATTCTGCATCATAACAATTCTCCTTTAAGAACCATGCTTACATCATGATAATTCCTTTCTACTTAGACCTATGAGGTCTTATTTATACATAAAATCCATGGAGGAATGGATGAAACTGAATCCCCAAACTAAGAAAACAATTTTTACAATTTTAGGAGAAATCCCAAAAATCTGTGTTTTTTTAACAATTTGGGCAGATTCGAGTTAGTCCCCCACCCATATCTCCCAATAAAATTATAATTTTAAAACCCGGTCCACACATTATTCAATCTATCATATTATGAACAAAACCCATGTTTTAGAATTTCTAGATCTGATACCATATGCACGCAAATCGAGGCACAAGTTTGCAGTTTGAGTTTTTTTTATAATTTTGGCAGAATCATTCCCCCTAAGATGGAGGTCCACACGTGTGATATGGTTGAATTCTGACACATGATTCCTCATGAAAACATCATTCTGGACAAAACCCATGTGCCTGATTTTCCTCTAGAAGCTTTCCAAAATTTTGAATTATTTCTAGTACCGGTTTAACACATGCTGGTACTGGAATAGGTGGAGCCTTGGTACCGGAATAGATTGGGTACCATATCATGCTTCTTAAGATTCAAAGTGATTATTATAATAATTAATCAAACATTTTATCAAATTAACTCAATAAAACTAAACAAATCATGCTTTAATCATAAGTTACCTCTTATGCACGTGAACAAGGTCATCGAGTGTATTATGAAGGAAACAATCAATTAGATACACATGGAATAGGTAAAATAGGCTTATATAGAAGGTAATATAGGGCATTAGAAGTGTCAAAATGGAGACTCAACAGATGCTATATGTTTGGATGATTGGTACTTGGCTAAAAGTACACCATTGATATTACTTGATTAGAAAAACAATTGGTATTTGCTTGATATTCTTGGTTGTGGCACTTGGTTCATGGTGGAGACATATCATGAGTGATATGACACATGGTTGGCATATTGGTAGATGAACATGGTTGGCATGTTGATAGATGCACATTTTTTTCATATTGATAGATGCACACGGTTGGCTTATTGGTAGATACAAATGGATGGCATGTTAATGGAGGCATATGGTTGATGCATTTCATTGATGATATCTTATGGCACATTGTATGATGTTGATGTACATGGTTGATGTAAATAGGTGATGTGCATGGTGGGCACATTTTGGTACATGATGTAATTGGTTGATATTTTGTTCATGATTCTCTATTTTCATATCTTTGATTCATGATGTATGGTATGGCACAAGTTTGATGCATGGACAGGTCCAAGGATCGTCACAGAGAGAGTGGTTGATCTATGATATGTTTGAATATAGGGGGGGGCATACCCATAGGGGGATTTATTCTTCTTCCCATGATTCTAGGAAGAGATACTTATCATATGCATACCTAGAAAAGAGACCTATACTTAAAGAAAGAGCACTTAGGCATTCCAGGGGGAGCGATGGTAATAAGGGGAGCATGAGAAATGTATCTTCAACATTACATCAGATTGACATCCCTTGTTCAAAAGGGGAGATATTATTCAAAGGAATCCAAACAAGGGGAGATATTTATCATTGATGTCAAAGGGGGAGAGATAGTCACATTGATGTGATTGATGTTTATTGATAGGAAGAGATAGTATTATGGAGAGAGATAGTCACATTGTTATGATTGATGACTATTGATGTAGAGCATGCTTTGTATACATGTTGACATCATCGATTGGTGTTGACATCAATGTTGGTATTGCCATCAATGCCAAAGGGGGAGATTGTTGGATCATGTTGTCATTTATGCCAATAGTTTGATTGATTGATGTCAAAGGATTGATGTCAAGTGATTGAGTGATTGATTGATGTCAATGGATTGATTGATAGGCTTGATTGATGATTTAAGAACAATGTATATGTATTTTCCTTGATGAGAATGATAGGTGTCAAGTGGAAACCAAACAATGAAGATGGATCAATGAGTTTTCATTGATGTGATGCATAGTTGGATTGATGAAACTAAGAATCATTATTGTCCTATCATAGTTGATAATAAGTACAAATTCATGAACTCCAAATTAGTCCCCTTACAGTGAAATCCCTCACGGGAAGACGCTTTGCGGTTTAGTTATGGTTGGAGAACCCATGCTTGTATGTGGAATAATGACATGAAGATCAGTGAATTGTTTGGTGAAACTATCCTAGATGTATATTTCTTGTCATGCCATTTCTAGTGGTATGTGGAATGTCACATAACTCCTCACGGTTTGAGAGTTATGGCCTTACGAAGTTGGAGGACCCTCATGTGTGGGCTTGAAGCCCCATGGTCAAAGAAGTCAAAGTGATTGAAAAGAAGAAATTATTATTTTAATGATAAAGTGAGGTGAAAAAGTCAAAGAGGAGTATTTAAATGATAAAGTAATGGATAACTTTCTAATTATGGAAAGTGGTTAACCTTAAAAATAAGGAAAATAGGTTAAGGGACCTAGAAATGGGTTAAGTGACCTAGAAGTGGGTTAAGTGACCTAGAAGATGAAGAGTATAAACAAGAGGCTAGGGTCTCTTGTGAAAAGTACATTTTTGGGAGAACATCTTGTGTATATTTGGTGAGAATCTCTTGTGTATCTCTTGAGCATGTATTGAAGATCTATTCTGAGAGAGAGAGAGTACGGAGGATCTCATGGACGCATCAAAGTTTGGGCAAGTCTGAGGTCTTGACGATGAAAGTTTTAGAAGTTCAGAAACCCTATTTTCTGAGGTGTACATGGGTTGTCTGTGTATAGGGTGCATACATACGCGGGTTGGCTTTGTATAAGGTGAGTACATGTTGGTAAAGCCATGGAAACTTGAGAAGATGAATATGAAGAGGTTCCAGATTTTGAGATTAAGCTCCCAGGAAGGTCCACAGTGCTTAGATACATCATATCTATCCATTGGTTCAAAAGGTATGGTTACATGGTTGTCTTGATGAATACTCTTTCTTATTGTTTGGTGAATTCTTAAGGCATTATTGGTATGACTGTTATGGCGTGGTTTGAGTTGGTTGTTGGAGTGAGAAACAATCTTATGATTCAATATTGATATGATGGCTATAGTATACTACTTGTTTACACATGTTTGAGTAGCATTCATATTGTATAGTTGAGAAGCATGAATAAGCTATTGGAGAGCTTGGATGTGTTGTGACTGGCTGATGGTTAGTTTGGAAAACAAAAGACAAAAGAGAATTTGATTGCAGGTTGTAGAAGATCTGAGCATGTCAAGCAAAGAAAAACCCTAGTTTCTCAAAAGTATATGCATGTTGCGTTATAGATTGGCCACGTACATACATAGGCTATAGTGATATAGGGCACATACACATGTGGGCTGCACTATTGATAGGTTGTGTACCTGTGACAAATTGATATATGTGGAGGATTGTTGCCTCATCTCAGTTGGTGCTGAGGATGTAAGCTGAGTATTGCATATAGAGCTAGTGCTCTTGTAGAGTTATACTCTATTGAGTTCTTGTTGAAAAACCCCAAGGATTGTAGTTTGTAATAAATATAAAATTGTACATACATCTTGTGTTTTTTGTGGTGATGACTTATTGATGATATATGTTCACATTTAACTGGTTATAAATGAGAACAATAAGTAATGAGTAAATGGCGATTTATAACTAATGGGTTTTGTGAAAGGGAAGTTTTGGGAAAAGAGAACTACAATGTTCACCCCCCCCTCTCGGTGTAGTCGGTGTGTACAACATGACCCACCAATGTAAAAGATTCAATATTCAATGGATCATACTGATAAAGGACAACCTTTAGAGCAAGTAAGTACCATAAATAATTTTCTGCAATCCTTTGTTAAGTTATTGAATGATCCATCATCTATTAAGGTCTTACAAAATATGCTAGAAAGATGCAACACAGAGGTAGAAGGGAAGTTAAAGCATCAAACAATCAATCATATCCATACAAGAAGAAGGAGAAGAAGAGAATTTAGGATAAATGACAACATTGGGGACTTCGACATGGGAGATATCATACTTGATTTAGGCTCTAAAGTAAATGTATTTCCTAAGAAGGATGATGGGTAAACTATATGTACTAATTTCCCTCAATTAATTATCGACTAGGGTAAGTAGAATTAGAGTTCTGACACAGTATGAGTCAAGGTAGAAAGAAAAACTAATGGAAAGGTTAACTAGCCAAGAGGATGGTTTACCCTAAGGATCAACACTCTTTTTCACTTTATAGTTCTACTTTAAAAGATGATTTAAAATACTTTAAATAAGCTACAATCCATTTGAACAATATAATTGAATTTAGATGTACAAAGAAATCTTTAAAAAAATAAGCTTATTAATCTAAGTGAATCAACTTTTCAAAATCAATCTTTGACTATGAACAATTCATCTAAGTAAGAAACTCTTTGAGTGAACAAGCAGTATGTGGATAAGTAAGCAATATTTCAAATCAATTCTTCAAAGTGAACTCTATTCTCAAAGCATGTCTTCAAAACTCACAATTACTTTTATCTTTCAGGAAATAAACATTATATTTACACTATTATGCCTAACTGAAAGCAAGGGCATTGTGATAATATTCAAATGTGATGGTTATGTCTACAGTGGAGAATTACATCACGATGGAATCTAATCACTACTGACAATTCAAATGCAATCAACTCGATGCTAACTTCTACAGAGAAATGCAGAGTATGAATAAGACAATATATGGAGAGCTTTTCCATTATGAAGATATCAATGCATTTTTTTGAAGCAATACAACTTATAAACATTGTATAAAGAGATTTGAAATTGAATCCTATCCTATCACTCTAATTCTAGAAATAAAGCAAACAAGTCATGTGAATCTACAATAAGTAATCAACCTTCGTAATTAATAAAGTAGATATAGTTAAGAAAGACACTGTCTAAATAACCAAACTGTGAAGTAATTTATAGCTTATGAAAGAGAGAAAGGAATCTATGATTTCATAGTCAAACAACTATGAACATATACCCATTAATAAATTACAACCTGCATAACAAGATGTTAGGTGTCAGAATATAGACAAGTAGATATAGACAATTGTAAGTATCTTGTAACACACATACAATTTCAGGGAGCGATCTGCAAGTTATACATAGAGATATACATAGTAACACAATTTTAACAAGTAATGCAGGAGCATCACTCCACCTCAACAACGAGCCAACATTCCAGCACATCAACACACATTCAAGGGAGGGAGAGGCACCGACCCTCCCATTTTTAAATTTGAAATATAATCCTATACAGATTCATGCTGTAAGCTTGAGTGAAAACCAAGCCATGTCTCTGAGCAGACAGAAGATAAGGTCTCCTTTAATGGCTAACAAGTTGACGGCTGTAGGTTCAATTTAGACTAGATAGACATTAAATAAACTTCAATGTAATAGATGCGGTTAGGTGAAAAGGATAAGCTCGTAGAGCCCTCTTTTTTAAAGGGAGAGAGATATTTTGTATCTAGGTCTAAAACGAAGAACTCAGGATAGAGTTAGAAATCCTCAGGAGGTAGAATAGTTCTTGGAGAAATATTGAGAGAACTGGGACTCTGTTGCAGTCCAAAATTTGTAAACATCTGTATAGACACACAGAGATAATAGAAAAGCATTTTTTCCTATAGATGGTGTGTTTATGTATATGTGTTCATTGTTACACTTGTGTATGTCATTTAGGTTTTAATGTGTGAACTGGTGAAGTATTATATAATTTTTAGTTGTTTCTCTTCTGTGAGATTCGAGTGCAAGGAATGCAAATTTTCCACAAGGAGTGCATTAACATAGGTGAGTTAACCTTAGGAGAGATAGAGATACCGTTGAACCTTCATCAAACAGAAGTTTAAGGAGTGCACAGAGAAACGAAATGTGTGTGTAGTTCGAGTAAGATATCAGACTCATTCAACTAGAGAGGGGTTGGAAGGACTCTTTTGCAAAGAGTGAATAGGGTTGATGATTTTCGAAGTATCAAGGAACCATCGTGAAGAACCACAAGGAGTGCGGGAAAAATTTCTTTTGAATAAATCCTTCGATCTGAATTTATCGAGATCGTAGGAATGGAAGGAGTGTGTGGGAAATCAAAATCCTCAAAGGATCTAAGATCATAAGGGATAGCACTTTCAGAAGAGAAGATGATATCCAAGAGACTGAACTCACAGGATGAGCAAAGGCCGAAGCCTTTGAACACTTAGAAAATATTCTAATTTAGAGGAGATCAAAAGCTCAGGAGGAAGAGTGACAATAACTGTCAGATATGTTGTGGGAATAAATATGGGTCGTTGAATGCGACATCCATATAGGAGGAGTGCAAAGGGGAAAAGAAAAAATCTCATCCACTGGATCTGAGCAAGAAGGACAAACAACCATTGGATCCAGGTAAAGTGCACGAGAATTAACCCTTATGTGCACAAGAGAGTGGACTTGCTGAAGTCCCGAATAAATTAGGTACTTTCAATTGTCATGGTTGATAGGTGGCATAAGATCCACAATTCTGGAGTGAAAGAACTTCATAGATTTTTTGGAAAAGGAGAAAGAGAAATCACTGAAGGGATGAAGTAGATCCTGAACGTTGGTCAGCAGGAGATACGTGTCAACAGATCTGAGACTTTGGGGAAAATCACTTTGGAGGATTCCAAGTGAGGAGTGTGACAAACTCCTAAATCCTTGAAGGCCTAAGAATATCACAACCATCTGTTGCATATGGACGCGTGGTGGAAATCTGTTGGTTTTGAGTGAAAGCACTCTGAGAGGAACGAGTGCATGGGATTTTGAAACTCCCGAAGCTTGAAGAACAAAAGAGAATAGAGGTCGCCAGATCAAGGGGGAGACATGTGTCAAGTGACCACGTGTTTCAGATGAAAGAAATCCGAGGAAAGAGAGTGTGTAGGATTTTGAAACTCCCGAAGCCCAAATAGCCGAAGAGTCGAGGATAATCTAGACCGTCAGATCCAGAATAGTACGTGGCGACAGATCGTGGACTCCAGGTGAAAGTATTATGGGAGAACGTGAAGGAGGAAATTTTGAAATAGTTGAAGCCTGAATATTTTAAGCAGGCTAGATTCGTTGATTTGAGAAAGACGTGTGGCAGGAGATCTTTCATTTCAGAGAATTGTCACTCCAGAGACTTTGTGGAGTTGTGTTTCAGAATATCCTGAAGTGTTGAAGCCTGAATCATTTAGGGAGGTTGATCCCAAAGGAAATAATGTGGATCGTTGATCTGTGAGGGGATGCATGGAGGAAGCATATTCACTATGTTGGATCAGGGAAGACAGTTTTCAGAGGATCCGACACTCCGGAAGGATCCACTCTAGAGATTTGTGTTTGTGAAGATTTGTGAACTCCGAAAGTGTAGAGGTATGAAGTCCACCAAGACCGTCCATCAAGGTGGGATGTGTGGTGAGAGATTAGACACTTCGGAGAAATCACTCTGGAAGAAGAAGGAAGTGTTGGATGAAAATTCTCGAAGGCCAGAGAGCCGGAATTCATTTGAGCCATCCGTTTTCTAAGGACAGGTGTCAACAAGTCTTCCACTTCAAAATATAGCCACAGCGGAGGGAGAAAAAGTTGAGAATTGAAACTCCCAAAGGTCGATCTCATGGAGAATATCATAGTTGTAGATCTAAGGGAGATAGGTGGCAACAGATCTAAGAGTTCAAGATTTTGGACTTCAAAATATTTTGGAGGAAGCATGAGTTGAGAATTGAAACTCTTGAAGGTTGAAAGGTGAAATCAATCACTACCGTTCATTGGAAGGGACACGTGTTGATAGCTCATGGAGATCGGGGATAGCGTGCTCCAGGGAGAAGGAAAGAAAAGACATCAGATATCATCCATTTGATCATGAAACACCACCGAGGCCAGAAGATCGATGATCGAGCTGTATTGTGGGGCAAAAACATTCTCAAACTTTAAAATTCTTAGAGAGGGTCACAATTGAAACCACGATATCACCAAAGGGATACATGGTGCTTTGTAGTGAATTGCGGAGCGAAAAGAGGGTTGGTATCAAACCACCCTTGGCCATGCCCACAATCACATTCTTATGTGAGGTCATAGTCCAGGGCCATGTGAAGGAAGGGGTTAGTGAAAAAATGAGCTAGTGCCCGCAAATTGAAAAGTGCCAAGAGCGCTGGGGAAACAACTCACGGGTTCCATAGAACGTGCGCCTAAGGAAATAGAGGGCCAGTGTAAAATAATTTGTGGTTCAAATAGGATCCCAAAGAGTTGATCTGACTCATAAGATTGAAATATCCTAGACGAGGAGGTCATAGAACCCCCAGGAGGGGAGGGGGGCTACATCATGTGGTATCATATTGAGATTTTCATCTATAGATTTTAGGCAAAGGAGACAGAGGAGAAAGCCGTTATTTTTTTTGCATACTATTAGCACTAGAAGTCACCTTCATATTGCATTGAAGGTAAGCCCAGTACCCATCAATTTATACAGTAAATGTAAATGAGTTTTAGGTGATCAAATGGATAGGACTCAATGATAATAACGTTCTAACTAGGAAATATGGACTAGCATGCAACAACCATTGAGGCCTTGAATCAACTTCAATCAGTAAGTTGGAGTAAGGGTGAGTAGGAGGAATATTTAGTGAGAAAGGTGTATAGGTCCACTATGAACATTAGATTTTCCAGCAGCCTAAGGAGGAAAAACTTAAACACAAGTTCATCTTGGATTGAAATTTCAAGGTAGCTGAAAGAAATCATAATAGTACTATAATCAAACATTTATCATAATGCAGTTACAACAATCCATGTGAATCAATCAAACATGAACTCTCTCAGTATCAGATTCAAATAAGATGGAGTAAGAAATATGACTTAGATTAATCAAGTTGTCTAAAAAACAAATACATAACCAAAGAACTAGTGTTCTTCATAAAAATATTATAATAGCAGGGAGTCTGGCTCAACCATTCGACCTTTAAAAAATATGAAAACTGAGTATATATACTCAGATAAATGACTCTCTTCAAAAACGTGCTCTGTTCATTACATTCAATGCTAGGCATCTTCACCTTCCTCTACTTGACTTCACTTGCGTTCTTTTGTCAGACACGATCTCATATCGGTATGGGCTTTGTAGGAAAATCCATTGACAAAGGGTCCTTGGGTTGACAATCTGCTTTCATAGTTGGCCTTTCCATGCTTTCCATTTATGGGGTGAAATGAGGTTTCAACTACCTCCCCCCATTTCCATTAATTAACTGCATTGGGATTGGGATGGAGCCTGATGCCCATAAATGCTCCAAGAGACATTCACAACTCCTCCAAGTCAAGACCAACATTTCAAAACCACGCAAATTTGGCACAACTCTTATCCATCACTCCACGTGACCTCGGGCCACGGCCTCACGCATCCCCTATGAAATTTTAGGATTTCATCTTTCGGGGGTTCTCACTCCACTTTCTTTCAAAAGTCCCGATGCTTTTTGGCACAGTGGAAAACCCAAGGTTCAATACTCAAGAGCACACCAACAAGCCCTGACTATTGGCCCTTTTTGAAACACCTGCAATGAAGATGCATTCTCACCCGAAGTAGCTATAAGGGGTTGTAGGACATAAGTGTCTACAACTAGAAGGAATGTAAAGTGGATTCAAATAAACAACACACATCAAACTAGTATTCTTTATCTTCCTTAAACCTACTACACAAGTTATACTTCAGATCTAACACAATATCACAATAGCAGCATATCAAATGACATAGAACACAACATAAATCACACATAACAAAAGATATATGTGGTTCACCCTCTCCCTAGGGATACATCCACAAAATTGTGCTTTATAATATATTAAGATGAAAGCATACAGTTCTATCTGTGCTCTTAGCTAGCATATCTTATCTCTTCTCCTCTATATCTCTCCCTTCCCCATGCACCCAATTGTAGGGTTGATATTCTCACCCAGCTGAAGATCTTACAATACCAGAAGGTTCCCTCACTCAACACTTCTCTCTCACACAATGGTAATAGCTCATTCATACAATACAATGAACTCTCAACCAACTTAGCACCAACCATAACATCAATCCATCCTAGGTCCTTTAGACCTTTATTTATACATTACAATCACTCACTTCCATCCTTAGGTTGAGACCTAAGTGTCAAAAACCCTAAATACTAAAACCCTAGGTCAACTTGACCCAAGTTTTGAGGGCTTTGCTAGCATGTCTTTCCTTCCTTCTCACACACTGCTTCCAGGTATTTGTTGACATCTTCTTTCGCTTGCTGAGTTTTCCATGATCCCTCTTCCTTTCTGATTTGTCATCCTCGATCTCCTCATCCAATAACTTGCTTTCTCTTACTGCACTTCGTCTTTTCTACTCTTTTTCTCACTTCGACCCAATATCAGTCACTGTGTCTTTCACGCAGTTCACATTCCTTATTTTCTTCCTTAATCTTCACTTAATTCCTTACCCAAGGGCCAACAGGCCCCCAACACTTACCTATGAATTTTCTTGAGGCACTTCAGGTCTAAACTTTCTATTCCATTTCAACTTCAGACTAGGCAGGGAAGCCTGTGCGTTCTGCTATGTTTCTCCATTCTATGTGCAGACTGTATTTTCTATGTCTGGTACCCAGTTTCAACTGCACTTGGTACACAAACCCTTTTCATTTTACTTTTACTAAGATCTGTGAGGCAATTGGTTTTCATAATACAATTTCAACCGACTTTTGTTCACCAAGCCTTCCTTCCATTCTCCAGTCAAAGTCTTCAATTGCACAACTCCTCCTTCTGTAACATAGGCAATCTTATATGGCCCAAGACAATGCGTCTTGAACTTCCCTGGATGTCTCATGAACTTACTATCATATACCAATACTAGATCGCATTGCTTAAGCGCTTTCTTCTTGATAGGCCTATCATGGTAGGTCTTTTCTCTTTATTTCTGAACCTGTTGGTGAAATTTTGCAATAAATCTGTCTTCTTCAAGTTCGACCAACTATGCAAGCCTCTCTTGCACAATGCCAGTGTCATCCATATCTATAAAGGATGCAATTCTCAGACTAGGAACCAAATATTCCATGGGTACAACTGCTTCTATACCATAGACCAGTTTAAAGGGGGTATGCATGGTCAGTTTCTTGCAAGTGGTTCTATCGACCCATATTACTGCTGGTACTCTCAAATCCCAGTCATCCATGTTCACACTACACATATTTGTTAGTGTTGTCTCCAAGATCTTATTGAATTCTTCAATTGTCCCATTTTATTTTGGGTGATAGGGCATGCTCTTCCAATGGTGAACTTCAAATTCCTAAGTTAGGGCTTCAATAGTCTCATTAATAAAAATTTTGCCTTGATCGCTCATAAGGATATTTTGGAATCCAAACCTGGTTATGATATCATCAAATATGAAGCGCGTAGCTGTAGTTGCACTACAGTCTTTAACTTCTCTTGCTTCAGCCCATATGGTCAAGTACTCTGTCACAGTGATTATGTATCTAGATCTTGTGCACTTTCATGGTGGGTTGATAGGTCCCATGAAGTCAATGGCCCATTTCTCAAATTCCTGTAAGGTCAAGGATGACGCTAAAGGTATCTCGTCTCTTCTGGATGGTTTCCCAATTCTTTGGCATACATCATAGGCCTTATAGTATTTCTTAGAATCTTTGTGTAGAGTAGGCCACCAAAGGCTAGGCCTAAGAATATTCTGCATTGTTTCTTTCCCTACGTAGTGTCCTCCTACGATGTCTTCATGTGATTTTGTGAGGATCAATGGTCTCTTTGCTTCCATAACACACCTTCTCAATATCTCATCAGGTCCCATCTTGTATATTTCTCTAGCTATAAGTAAAAAATCTGCAGCACGCACTACCAACCGTTTCTTCTGAATAACCATATAGTCACTAGGAGCCATTCCTATTGACAGGAACTATACTATCTCCGTGAAGTGATCATAAACCTTCCTTATGGCCAATAGTTGTGCATCTGACAGTGTATCCTCCAAACTAGTAGGTTCCTCTCCGTGTTCCAACCTCAATAATTGGTCAGGACCTTTGTTCATCCTTCCTAGTTTTACCATGATCTCAAACTCATATTCTTGAAATGGTAGAACACATATGCATATTCTTCCCCCCAACATTGTCTTGTCGATTAGGTATTTCAGCATAGAGTGATCAATGAACATTTTAAAATGTCCTCCCAACAAGTAGTGGAAAAAAATTTGCAGTGCATACACCATGGCTAAACCTTCCCTTTCAGTGGTGGTGTAATTAATCTCAGTTGTTGATATCTTCCTGCTAGCAAAGGCTAATAGGTGGTCGATGTCTCATATTCTCGGTTTTTCTAACATTGCTCCTAATGCAATAGAAGATGCATCGACATGCACATGAAATTTCTTGCTCCAATCTGGGAAAACCAGAATAGGCATAGTAACCATTTTTTGTTTCACTGTGTCGAAGCTCTGCTGGCATTGTTCTGTCCATTGAAACTGGCAGTCTTTTTTCAAAATATTCTCCATGGGTGTTGTAATTTGTACATATCCTTTAATGAAATTCCTGTAGTATCTAGTATGTCCCAGTGCAGTGTGCAACTGTTTGACTAAAGTAGGAGGGAGCAGATCAACTATAATGGAAATATTATATGGATCCATCAACAATCCCTGCTTACACACAATATGGCCCAACAACACACCAAAGGGTGAAAAGAAGATGTACTTTTTCAGGTTCAAGTCAATCTAACATTGCCTGCACTTATCCAACATTAGTCTTAAACATTCAATATGATTTTGAAAAATGTTGAAAATAGTCCAATCATCAAAATATGCTTCCAGGAATTTATGTAAGAACTCCTTAAAACTTCGACCACCACCTTGGAAAAGATGGTTGGTGCATTCTTCAATCCAAATGGAATCACTATATACTGGTAAGATCCCCATTCTGTTGCAAATGTGGTCTTATGGTGATCTTCCTTGGCAATCCTGATCTGATGGTATCCCAAAATTCCATCAGTGAAGGAGTAGACCTCTTGTCCTCCTACATTGTCTAGCACTTTGTCAGTGAATGATCCAAAATCGGATCCAGAAGCCTGACAGGGCTTAAAAATGATCAAAAATGAAAGTGCTCGGAATGCAATGAAACCTATGCCATTGCGTCTGTCTCATCTTCTTGATTTCGGCGGTATATTTACTTCATCAAATGGGCTCCATATGAGCAAGATATCACATTCTTTCCGAAAAGCCAAACAGGTAAAAAAAGGGATAATTGTACAGTCCGTACAGTCCACGTGGCATGTTGACTGTGCAGACCGTACGGTCTGTACAGCTGATGTGGCAGTCCCGAAAGATGACACGTGGTAGATTCAAAAGGCGACACGTGTCAGGTAGATTTGGAAGTATGGGCGTACAACTAGACCTATCCAGAGGTGACACGTGTCACCACTGTAAGGGTGACACGTGGCACGGATGACGTCAGCAGCTAACATAGCAGGCTGACAGGGCAGACGTACAGGTTGATGTGGAAGTACGACATATGACATGTGGCAGGCACGTGGACTAATTGACATCTGACATGCAACGTATTGTGGTTGGATGTTGAGGTGCCACATGGCCCAGTCAGGGGCTGCCACATGGCACCCTGTGGTTGGCTGTTGGTTTTGGTTTAAAAGTTATATGGCTTGGCCGGGGGTCGAACTCGCGACGTCCCTCTGGGGTAGTGGACTGGTAGGACTGGGCTAACCAACCGGGTGCCCGTTGGTTCTTGTTAACATAATGGCACAAATATTATTTAAATTAGTTTGAATGGATGGTTGGCGGGGGAAAGGGTCGGGGCTTAGCCCCAACCCTCGGCATATACCATATAGCCACACCACATAGACGGGAGCCAACAGGCGCGGGTGTTATGAATAGGACTAGCCCACGGATCCCGAGTAGTTACCACAGGACCGGGGATTTTACCATTTTTTTTTGGCTGCGGTTATACAATTAGGCCCATGGTCCTATATACATGCCACACGACCGGGAGTCAGTGCAGGTAGAGGGGGGCCAACGCTTAGCCTTCGGGCTAGAGCTCGACCTAAAATCACGCTCATATGACCGAGTTTAGGGGGAGCGCACTAGGCCTAGGGGCTAATGCCCAATATGTTTTATGCCAGGTGGGTTTATTGTATAGTTTTTGGAATTTTATTGGTTATTCAGCCTGTAACTAATTGATTTTCTCCATTTTTGGGAGATATTGGGCATTTTTGGAGCCCAAATTTTGGGAGGAAGTTGGAGATGAATAACCAACTTCATATATATATATATAAACCAAGCCTGTTTGAGGCCATGGAGGACAGTCAATTACAGAAAAGAGTAGATTTATGCTGAAGGGAAGCCAAGCCAAATCCATTTTGATGCAGGGAAGCTTTTGAGGAGCACACGTTGTCGGGTCATTTCTGGGAGCTCGGGACGTCCATTTTGCGTTCCATTTTCTTTGCAGGGTTCTTGAGATCTGGACGAACATGACCAGATCATTCTTGTAGCCATTTTTCATTGCAGTGATGTACTTTTGAGCTTTTTAACAGAAATAAAGAAGCCTCCCCCACAGAGACAAAAGGCTAGGAGACGTAGGCAAAGTTGTGTCAAACTTCGTTATCAATCTGCGTGTTATGGTTTGTTGTCTGTTATTTCATTTCAGATCTGCATATATGTATATGGTTTTCATAATTCCTCTTATTTCTTCATTCTTTCACTAAGTTTTCTCAAATGGTTAATTAACTCATGCAAAATTAAAACCCAACCATAGTCATTAAAAGATCCTGCGGATCAAGTGGTATCAGAGCTAGTTGACATTTGGATTTGAGTTTTGCATGTTAACCAGGGAAAAGATACTGCGTGGTGAAGGCAATCTTGTTGTAGAGAATCCATTAATTGGATTGAGAAAAAGAGCTTCTCACAGCGAGAAGATGGCATTGGAAGAAGGGATTTCTCAAGATGAAAAAGAGTTCCGAAAAACATTCCATGCTATGTCGGAGATGGTGAAAGTTTTGTATGAAGATTATTTAGAACGGAAGTGACCAGTTTTGGGTAATTCTTCAAAAGTAAAAAGTGAAGAGGAAGAGGACCATCCTCATATTCCTCCTTCACCTCCATCAACACCTCCTTCTTCTCCTTCTTCTTCAAGTTCAAGTTCTAAATCTAATGAGAAGAAAAATGTTCATAAGAATAAACATGAAATGCCATTGTTAAAACTTGATATAAAATTTGAGTTGCCTATATATGATGGTGAAGTAAATGAAGAAAGACTTGATAATTGGATCAGGAAGATGGAGGTATACTGCAATGTGCAACAGATCAAGGATGAGGTCACACAAATTAAGTTGGCATATTTGAGACTTGCAGGTACAACTCTCATCTAGTGGCAAAGAAAGCTGCAAAAAGGAACACAACATGTGGGTAATATATTTACATCATGGAAGAGTTTCATTTTGGCACTTAGGAAACAATTCTATCCTTTGGGTTATAAAGAAAAATCATTAATTGAATGACAATCTTTAAAACTAAGAAAAGGACAAACAATGCAAGAATACACCGATGGATTTCGAAAAATGGCATTAATGTTAGACATCCCTTTACAAACACAAGAAACTCTTATGAAGTATATAGGAGGTTTGCTTGCGCATATTAGAAACATTTTTTTCATGTTTGGACCCACTAACCTTGATGAGGTTTCTGTTCAATCTACATATATTGAAGCAGGGAAAGCAGGTGTGTCAGGGGAATCATCATCTTCAAGGAAAGAAGACAAGAGGAAAAGGCATGGCAAGAATGCAAATGCAGTGACAAAGAAGGAAGGAAAGCCCACTTGCAAGCATTGCAATAAAGAAGGACATGATGAGGACAGATGTTGGCAGTTGCATCCTGAGAAGAGGCTAAAGTGGTTCAAAGAAAAGAAGGAAGTGCAAATAGTGGCAACGACATCAAAACCTACAGACTTGGGATCAGATTCAGGTGATGAGTCAAAGATTTCGGTTGGTATGAAAGGTAAATTTGGTGAAGATATTGATTGTAGAAGCAAGTTGTTTCATATAAGGGTAATCATGTGACACACTAAGATAGACACATTAATCGACAGTGGATCTCAATCTGATCTAATCTCAGAAGAATTGGTTAAGCAATTGGGATTAAAAACACAACTACATCATAAGCCTTACACACTTAAATGGATAAGCAATCATCATCAGATGCACATAACAAAGTAGTGCACAATCAAATTTGCAATTTCATCTAAGTATGTGGACGAAGTAACTTGTGATGTTGTGTCGTTAAGAGAATGTGGAATGGTATTAGGTAGTCCGTACTTGTATGATCGTAAGGAAATCTTCTACAGGACAAAGAATCAATATCAATTCACTAAAGCAGGTCATGATTATGTGGTACATGCTCATCATGTTAAAGAAAATAAAACACTTCAAACAATGGAACAATTAACGAAGGCAGTGCAAGCAATACACAAACCAATAATTGTTTCAAATGAAGTAATTGATCTTAAGCAAGAACAAGACATGGTTGTTGAATGGAAAGTTAATCATAAGTTGCTTCAAGATAAGCTCATGTCGTG
Source organism: Picea glauca (assembly GCA_000966675.3). NCBI lineage: Eukaryota > Viridiplantae > Streptophyta > Pinopsida > Pinales > Pinaceae > Picea > Picea glauca. Next base: position 373,239 of record JZKD02S1785918.1, on the reverse strand, counting down.
TAGATATTTCAAGTATATCATCTCATTTGTAGTCATCTTTTTGATGCTATTATTAGCAATGTTTTCTACATGGATGATAGTGGCTTCAGTAAGATGTAACAGGGTTCAAATGGCTAACAATATATTGTCAGTTGTCATGATTGTGTTACAATTGATGTTGATGAGACAGGTGCACAGGACAGAGTTCAGAGATAGAGAGCAAGTCGGGTGGCCTATCCTGAGCTTGTTGACTGGTCAGTAACCTTTTGGGGACCAAAAGGTCTTTTTGTGGGGAGGTGTGATCCGAAATCGGATCCAGAAGCCTGACAGGGCTTAAAAATGATCAAAACTGAAAGTGCTCAGAATGCAACGAAACCTATGCCATTGCGTCTGTCTCATCTTCCTGATTCCGACAGTATATTTACTTCGTCAAACGGGCTCCGTATGAGAAAGATATCACGTTCTATCCAAAAATCTAAACAGGTAAAAAAAGGGATGACTGTACAGTTCGTACAATCCACGTGGCATGTTGACTGTGCAGACCATACGGTCTGTACAGCTGATGTGGCAGTCCCAGAAGATGACACGTGGAAGCTTCAGAAGGTGACACATGTCAGGCATATTTGGACGTACGGGTGTACAGCTGGACCTATCCAGAGGTGACACGTGTCACCACTGTAAGGGTGACACGTGGCACGGATGACATCAGCAACTGACGTAGCAGGCTGACAGGGCAGACGTACAGGTTGATGTGGAAGTACGACATATGATATGTGGCAGGCACGTGGACTAATCATCATCTGACATGCGGCATATTGTGGTTGGATGTTGAGGTGCCACGTGGCCCAGTCAGGGGCTTCCACGTGGAACCCTGTGGTTGGTTGTTGGTTTTGGTTTAAAAGTTATATGTCTTGGCTGGGGGTCGAACCCGCGACCTCCCTCTAGGGCAGTGGACTGGAAAGACCGGCCTAACCACCCGGGCACCTGTTGGTTCTTGTTAACATAATGGCACAAATGTTATTTAAATTAGTTTGAATGGATGGCTGGCGGGGGAAAGGGCCGGGGCTTAGCCCTAGCCCTCGGCATATACCATATATCCACACCACATAGACGGGATCCAACATGCGCGGGTGTTATGGATAGGACTAGCCCACGGATCCCGAGCGGTTACCACAGGACCGAGGGTTTTACCATTTTTTTTTGGCTGCGGTTATACAGTTAGGCTCGTGGTCCTATATACATGCCACACGACCGGGAGTCAGTGCAGGTACAGGGGGGCCAGTGCTTAGCCTTCGGGCTAGCGCTCGACCCAAAATCACGCCCATATGACCGAGTTTAGGGGGCGCACGCCAGGCCTAGGGGATAATGCTCGATTTTTTTTATGCCAAGTGGGTTTATTTTATAGTTTTTGGAATTTTATTGGTTATTCAGCCTGTAACTAATTGATTTTCTCCATTTTGGGGAGATATTGGGCATTTTTGGAGCCCAAATTTTGGGAGGAAGTTGGAGATGAATAACCAACTTCAAATCTGTATAAATTAGGCCTGTTTGAGGCCATGGAGGATAGTCAATGACAGAAAAGAGTAGAGTTATGCTGAAGGGAAGCCAAGCCAAAGCCATTTTGATGTAGGGAAGCTTTTGAGGAGCATACGTTGTCGAGTCATTTCTGGGAGCTTGGGACGTACGTTTTGCGTGCCATTTTCTTTGTAGGGTTCTTGAGATCTGGACTAACATGACCAGATCAGTCTTGTAGCCATTTGTAATTGCAGTGATGTATGTTTGAGCTTTTGAATAGAAATAAAGAAGCCTCCCCCACAGAGACAAAAGGCCCGAAGACGTAGGCAAAGTTGTACCAAACTCCATTATCAATCTACGTGTTATGGTTTGCTGTCTATTATTTCATTTCAGATCTACATATATGTATATGGCTTTCATAATTCCTCTTCTTTCCTCATTCTTTCACTAAGTTTTCTCGAATGGTTAATTAACGCATGCAAAATTAAAACTCAACCATAGTCATTAAAAGATCCTACGGATCAGTGAATGGTGTAGGGAATGGGTCATGCAAATAGGCATCATTCAACTTCCTGAGATCTATGCAGATCCTGATCTCTCCTATCTTATTATCCTGCACCACCATAGGGCTTATCCATTCCGACTCTTCAACATGTTCTATGATTCCTGCTTCTAGCTTTTTGTCTAGTTCAGTCTTCACTTTTTCCTTATATTTGGGGTTCAATCTGTAAGGTATATTTTTTACTGGCCTTGCATCTTGTTTTAAGGGAATTTTCATCTCTCCCATGGGACCTTTAATGCCCTTCATATCAGTGAACTTGGTTGGAAACAAGTCCTGATATTCATGCAGTAACTCTGTGATCTTATCAATAGTGGCAACATCCCAATAATCTCCAACATTAGCAAGATTTAGTGTTTTTTTTGTTCCAATGTTGACTTTATTGATTTTAATTGGTTGTTCCATGAAGGGTAGCTCAACTCCTGGTCCTTCCATATCTCTTTGGCCTTCTGTTTCGACGAAGTTCACCTTCCTAGGATCATCGTCTTCAACAACATTGATATTATAACAGCCTTGCAGTTTCTAAAGAGGTGCAGTCCATTCATCCTCTTCTTGCTCCAAGGGGAAGCTAGGTGCCTCCTCGAACACTTTCTTTCTTACAATCTGTAATACTTGATCCACTATAGGATATTGGCTTTCAAATAAGAAGGTAGTTACAAAGTTTTGGGTCATACCTTCCTAATCTGTATTGATGAGGCACAATTCTTCTTGAAGGTACCAATTGATAGGGGTTGTTTCCAGTGTGTTGATGAATTTATGCACCCACTACTCTTGAGGAATGCCACTCCAGGCTTCCTCACAACTTTGCACATGGTCCTTCAGACAGCTCTGACTTGTGTATCTAACTTTGCAGCCTTCTACTTGCTATGAGGATTGTGATGTCATCAAAGTGCTACATTGTACCTAGTATTTAATGTTGTGTTTGTCTGTCCCCCACCACCTTGCTAGAGTGGCTTTCAAAGCCTCGTCCAGTGCCAACAATATTTGTTGTATTGTTACAATTTCTTCAAAATCCATCAAGAACGCTTATAAATGATTTAAACCATCAAAGGTGGGAAAGTTGCTTACTATTGTGTCGATCCAACAAACTTCTCTGGTCAATCTAGCACACCTTCTAGTAGATACTTCATAATTTTGTTCTCCCAGTTCTCCAGTGCTTCTTCTAAATATGATGAGCATGAGATCTCACTTCACCAGCTTGAATTCCCATCTATTGTAGGATTAATGTATTCTTGTTGTCTGGCTATCAATTTGTATATGTTTTCTAACTCGTTTGTGCGGTCTTCTTCTCTGATGGGCTATATGTATCTGGGACCTTCATTAGGGTCCAAAGGTCCAATGACCCTAAGGCCATCACCTTCAAACGTCATTCTTCTTTTCTTTAAATCAACCACAGTGGAATTTTTTAACTCCCAAAATGAAACCGTCCTTTTGTTCAAGTTTTGTGGTGGATAGCATGGCTATCGGTAGTGTCCTAAAGTCATTTTTGAGTTTCTATAGTTGCAAAAATTAGGTTTTGGTTTTTGTCTTAGAAAATAATATGATCCATAAAGTCTTATTTTCAAAATTTTCATAATTCACTTTCAACAGCTAATGTGTGTCCAAAAGTTGAGTGTTAGCTGTGGAAAGTGGCGACTTTCAGCAGCTAAGGAGCACTTCTCATAAGTCTGTGCGTTGTTGAAAGTGGTGAATTTCAAAATGTCCAACAATCAGTTTCGCGGGTCGTGCACTGTTGAAAGTGCATACTTTCCGCAGCTATGGAGCAATTTTTACAAGGTTGTGTGCTGGTGAAAGTGAAAACTTTCCGCAGCTAAGGGGCAGTTCTTAAAAGGTCACACATTGAGGAAAGTGAATACTTTCAATAGCTAACAGGGGTTTTCCACAGGGTCATGCACTGGTGAAAGCGGCAAGTATGAACAACTAACAGAGGAATTTTCCACGAGCCGTTGGTTGAAGAAAGCGGAAATCACGTGCGTGATATCCACGTCTAAAGGCAATGATGATATGATCATCCCATGTCAGGAAAATCTAAATCATGTGCTGATAAGAGTGGGTAATGATGGAAACTCAATTCTACACATTAGAATAGGATTGTGATGCAAATTCGGCTCAGAAACTCACGCTCCATAATCATGGCATCAGGGATGTCAAGCTCGAATGCAATGGTGCAGGTACAGAGGATGTATTGCCGGCCTGATAAGCATCAAATCAAGTCGTTGTTTCCATATCATACCCTGTTCATGGAGGTCTGTCAAAGTTTCAAATGTTTTAAAAAAAAGCCGACTCCCGAAGTGATTTCAACAGTGCAGAACCTCGGCTCAACCAGCAGTTGCAGGGGTTACAAATTGTCGGGATCTTCGAGCTACATAATGGTGAGAAAATGCAGTGGTTCTCTACTTAAGAGAGAGATGGATAGCTTGTCCTTTTTACAGACACACCCTGAATTCCAGAGACATTTTTCAAATGCATGGTGTATTGGGTTCATTGAAAGATTGCAAATTGGTTGCCACCAGTCTACGACAGAAGCTTTTGCCAAGAATTTCGATGGGAACAAAGCTCATGATGGGTCCATGGAAATTAGAGTGGATGAAGCTGTCATTGCCGCAGCTACAAGCCTACCAAGAATCGGTCAGAGATGGTTTAAAACCACTGCTCCCAAAAATTTGGATTTCAGAGCTTATTTGAAAGAGGGATACAAGAACAAGGCATGGAAAAAAGGTATGTTGGTTTCCTATATAGAAGAAGAATGGCAGGAGTTGTTCAAAGGAATCCAACTATACATTACTTCAGAGGGAAGATATGATAAAGTTATGATGTATAACATCAAACTCATGGATCATTTCACAGGCAAGACTCCCCTTAATTTACCTTTTTTCCTACATAAAAGTTTGACTAAGGTTTGCAAGAAGATTAGGGCTCAACCCTTGAGAATAAAAAGTACTCTATGCCACTTCGGCCTCATAAAATTAATCATTCTGGAGGAATTGAAACAACAGGGAAGGAGCTGGGATCATTTCTTATTCTGGGAAGGTTTTGAAACACAGACCCATCTGGAAAATGAACCAGGGAAAGCTTCAAAGAAATAGTCTTCCCCTCAAAGTAGTTCAAGAAAAAGAAGGACCCTACCAGGACCTCCAGAAGACAGAATTTCTAGAGTGAAGCCTCGCAAGTCGAAGAAAAGGTTAAAATTTGAGCAGATCACAGAGCAGACCACAGAGAAAATCACAGAGCTTCCTACAGAGAAGAGTACAGGGAAGAATATATTAAACTTGCCCTATTCAGATTCAGAATCAGAGCAACAAGATCAATGCCCTGTCACTGATAATCCTGAGTAGAAAACTAAGTGTGCACAAAACTATGAGACCTTCACCCATACAAAAGAGGGAGAAACATCAAAAATCTCCAAATCAAAGAAGTCTCAAAAGATCAAGCATTTGAAGGAGGTAATTGCCCAGCAAGAAGTTTTGGAAAGGGTAATTAAAGAAAGGTATAAGAAGTTGTCTGAGAACTTTGAAAAAACCAATACTGCATTTGAGAGATTGGCTAGGGAAAGTGTTAAAGAGAAGAAAAGAAAGAAAAACTCACCAAATATTACAATAGCTTGTGGTGGCTTTCCAAATGCCTTAAAAGGAAGATAAGAAGGTTAAAATAAAAACAGAGGCAAAAATCTCATCCAGATCTAAAGGTTCTCGCTCAAGTCGTCGTTAATATGCAAGGTGAGAAATCAGAAACACACTAAATTTTGATGAAATCAAAATTTTGGAGGTGAAAACTCATTTTGATAGTAATCAGGGATTTCACCAATGCAAAGATATATTTTATGACCCGTTAGTTGTGGAAAGTGACAGCTTTCAACAGCTAACCCGTGAAAAATTAAATGAGTTAGCTACTGAAAGCTGGAAAAGTAATTTTTGAAGCCAAGGACAAGACAGTTCATTCCAAACAGGTTTTGAAAGGGTTCAGCATCAGAGGTTCGACAGAATTTTGGTAACACGTGCAAAACCATTTCCTCGAAAATCGACCATGAACGTTGGGAGATCCGATTGTCAAGACAGGTGTCCTGCTATTCTTCACCACATTGCAGATACCAGGAGCTGAAGGATGCAGATGGCGAATTTTGGAGATTGAAGACAGTTCGAGTTCTAAGTTTAGTGGTTAAGACTTTATTTTCAAGTTGTTTAGATAGAATTGAATTGTTTTTATTAAATACAGATCCATGTTTTTAGGATCTGTGAAACTGCTTGTAAGAGGCTATAAATGCCTATTTTTGATATGAAACAAAGGTTCAAACTGGGAGACATTTTCATGCTATTGTATAGACTCCTTTTACAGAAATAAAGTGGAGCTTCCTTTCGTTTGCAATACCAGAATTGCTCATCTTTCATTCTCTGTACTTTAATTCCAGTTTATATTAGTTCATAAAGACTGTTACCTCTTTGTTGAACTCATAGGCTTGAAATTAAAGGATTCCTT
>JZKD02S1785918.1:323716-337060 GCA_000966675.3 Picea glauca | reverse complement strand
CCTGCTGAGCCAAAATACAAGGAATGGTATTTCCTTTTTGAGGAAGTAATTTAATCGTTAAAGTATGCACAATTATGAAATTGTTGTGACTATGTGGTAAAGATGCAATAAGATGTATATGCATGGAAAAGCTAACAAGTATTTGTCCGATTGAAGTAGAAAGTGCAGGAAGAAGGAGTCTTGGATGTGGCAATGTTGTAAGCCCATAAGGAAGGCCAATTTCCTACTGACCAAAAATGTTATGGGAAGGAAAGTCCCATATTTATGAGTCTGGTTCCTGAGTGGGACAAATATGAAAACAAATCATGAGACTTGATAAATCTGTGGGTGACAGGTTTGCAATAAAATTTTGAAAGTTAGAATTTATGATGATGTCTCACGAAATCTTGTGTACCTGTGATACAGGTGAGAAGTAAATATTTTTCCTAAAAGGAATAGATGAAGACTATCAAAGCTGAAGGTGATGAACATGGCTAGTGCTGAGCCATAAAAAAAAAAAAAAACCTGTGATAAGCCATGATCGCCTGCAAATTATTGTGTTGAGGTAACACAAGATGGAGGGACGCCTTAGCAGAGCAAGTCTGAGGGATGCCTCAACTATAGGACTCAATAGGATCTCTAAGATTCCTATGCGAGAAAACCTTGGCAGGGAAAGATGGATTGCCCGAGGGACTGTATAACAGTGAAGGGGATGCCTGAGCTTGGGCCTGGAGGGTGAGTGACCGCAAGGAAGAGGAGACCTTAATAATTTTTGAAAACTATTGGGATCATACACACAGTGGGTAGTTTCCCGTGCAGGAAAATCTTGGAAGGGAAGATGAAACCATGATAGCTCTTGTGAGCTAATGAATTGGAATCGTGCATCCAATGGGTACATCAAGGAGGATGATGAGCATGGATAACAAAACTACCATGTGGATACAGATCCATAAACTGCATAGATAAGTATTGTGCTCAAATTATGAAATTTTCCTTTTAAATTATGAGCAACAATAAGATGTTTTTGCACAAAATTGTGATTAATGTGCTTGTTGTCCAAGAATTATGGGAGGCACGTAACGAAGACTGATAACCCAAAGAGAGAACCTATGAAATTTTTGGGTTACGAAGAAGAACATCTCCTGAGAGACTTTCCACACCGACAACAGAACAGTCGAAAATTTTATAACATTTGGGAAGCTACCACAGTCAATGATGTGGCAGGGAATGTGCTGGAGATTTATGCAGTCGTGGATAATAACCAAGCTGGCCACCAAGATTCAGTGGTGGAAATAGAAGGTGGAACCAGAGGGAGAATTTCTACTAGAACCCCAATGCATTTTAGACAGAAAAGAAACCCCGCTTCGGAACCGAACCATTGCACAGGTAAAGGCGCAGTGGAGACATTTTGGCCCAGATGAGGCTACATGGGAAATGGAGGATGCCATGAGACATGCATATCCAATTTTATTTAATTTTGTACATACAATTCATGTTAAAAGATAAGAACATTGAGGATGATGTTCCTTTAAGAGGGAGGGAATTGTAACACCCTGTTTCCCCTAGTCTGTAAAAATAACTATACTGGCCAAGTATTGTGGCAAACTCAGAAATGTGAATGTGTGATGTGAATGGACCTTGTCAAAAAGGTAGATGAATGTAAATAATATTATAAATATATATATAGAAGGAATTCTGAGAGGGGATGTGCTAAAAAAGAGACCACGATGGCTGCAGAAAGGCGGTGGAAGGCACCTGGAAAGGTGGCGTTAACTTCCACCGAGAATCAATACCATATTTGGACTTCACTGGCATGGAGAACTAAAAGAGGCTCGTTGGCCCCGAATTAAATGTCTCATAGGCTGGTAGGTAGATGGCTCCTCAGGAATTAATGAGGGATGGGGAGGTGAACCGCCCATCCGTAGAGCCATCAGGCTTGACCAGCGCGAGGGAAATCACGCCACATGCAACCTCGCAAGAGGATAAGGTGTGGGGGAGAAGCGATTGGGGGTAGACGCGAGGGGAGGAAGAGAACTTTGGATATATGCAGAGTGGGTGATAGTAGGGAGGGAGGAGAGTAACCTTCGCTCCTGGTCACTAGAAAACAGAGACGCAGTCTCACAACATCATGGTCTCAGCTCGGGGGTGGCTAGTGGTAAATCTGTTGGGAGTCACTGAGCCTATGGTTGGGTGGAAATGAGTACCCCTCTCAATAGTTGCATAACCCATGGTGTTATTTTTTATAAGTGTTTTTCCTCTGGCATCTTGAAATATATATTTATTCTGACATTTATGTTTATAAGCTATGAAATGGTGAATGATTTCAGAGTAGGAATGTCTGTATGGTGTTTGGATCAGTACTGGTAGATGCATGTTTATAATGGAAAGACTACGTATGGATTAGGTCTTCATAAATCACTATTTATATGCATACTGATCTAATTCAGACTGCATGTCTGATTCGTGGGAGAAAGGTACCCTTATCTACCTCAGATAGTACCCTGGGTAAAAACCTCCCCATAGAGATACCCTCCTTGAAAATCCCATCAAGAACTAGGAAAGAGAATATGAAGGCACAAGGCCTTAGTAACCCTGCATGAGGAGGAATGATCCTATTGAAAACCTGATATGGCAGCATAAGGATGAAGTATCGAATCGAAGGACGAGATCCCATCGGGAGATTAGTGGTCACTCACGACCGTCAGATTAGAAGAAGAAGATGGAGTTTTAAATACCTTAACCATGATAGGTATTGATCGACGGATGAGATCCCATCGGGATATCTGTGGTCAATCATGACCATCAGATCGGAAGAAGAAGATGGAGGGTTAAGTGCCTTAACCCTGATAAGTATTGATCGACGGACGAGATTCCATTGGGAAACCTATGGTCACGCATGACCGTTAGATTGGTAGGAGTAAGCAGGGTGTTAAATGCCTTACCCGTTTGTTTTTCTTTGTCTTCATGGGTAGTGAAGAAATCAGGACTGTAGATCCCCAAGGTCCATGGGAGTATCTGGACCGTTTATTTTTCCACATCCAGGAAGTCGTGGAAGAATGCACAGGTAGGAACCAATCTGAGCCATCAGATCTCGGCTGGAAAACTCAACAGCCGTTGGATTTGTCATGAGTTACCCGAGGGTTAAAAACCCAGTGAATAGGGGCGAAAGCCTTGAAATAGATCTAGACCGTCCGAACGACAGAGACCACGTGTCGAGAGATTTCCCATTTCAGTAAATCGGGAATCGAGAACTCAGGAGTTATGATGACGAGAGATCGGGATGTTCCATGGTGGAAACCCAGAAGTAGTTTTGGATTGTCCGATCTAAGGAGGCTATGTATCAGGAGGTTTCCCATTTCAAGAAATTGGGAATCGAGAACTCGGGAGTTTTGATGACGAGAGATCAGGATGTTCCATGGTGGAAACCCTGAAGCGGTTTTGGACCGTTCGATCTCGGGAGGCTACGTGTCGTGAGGTTTCCCATTTCAGGAAATCGGAAATTGAGAACTCGGGAGTTCTGATGATGAGAGATCAGGATGTTCCATGATGGAAACCTCGAATTGGTTTTGGACCGTCCGATATCGGGAGGCTACGTGTCATGATATTTCCCATTTCGGGAAATCAAGAATCATGAACTCAGGAGTCCTGGTGACGAGAGATCGGGACTTTCCATGGTGGAAAGCCCGAGATAGATCTGGACTGTTCGATTTAAGGAGGATACGTATCGATATATTAACCGCATCAGGAAATAGGGGATCGAGAATTCAGGAGTCCCTTGGTTGAGAGTTCAGACTCTCGTGATGATAAATCCCGATAAATGGACAGGATCCTTTTGGAGGATCCAGGGTCTGGGATGACCGTGAGATGTGAGGAAGAGATGTCAGCTTTAATCTGGGGTGTGAATGCACATTAAGGTAAGTAGCGAGCATATCTGGATGGCCAGAGTCTACCCACCCAAATCAATGGCAGAGGCTTCATTCTAGAGCCCCCTTGTCGTTCTTCCTTTAGCGGTGAGGTGGGGGTCTGAAATCGAACGTGCAACTCTCGAATGGTAGAGATTAATTCACTTGGATAAATGGTGCTCAGGTGAATTCTAGACCCCCCCTTCCATTCTTCTGTTAATTGGGGGGGGTATGAAATGGTGTGGTGTGTAAAGTGGGGCCCCATCCTGTCCTGTCGACTACTGTGTCGTATTTCCCTCTCTTCCACCTGTACTCCACTTCACCGTGTGATGGGGCCTATTCTCATTGGTTATTCTCTACCCCTATTGGGATTTGTCCTCATTTTCCATTCGCTATCCCTATTGGGATTTGTCCCCATTGGCCATTCGCTAGCCCTGCCGGGGTTCGATGGTTGCAGAGTCGAACGATTCGACATCACTGTAGCATCGAGGTGAAAAATACAGAGAGGCACCATGATTATTTGAACTATGATCAGGACCCGTGATCACATGGGAAGAGAGAGAGAGAGAAAGATCTATATTGCACTAGGACTTTGTAGTTAATTCGGGGGCTTTGATTCTGCAGAAACCAACGAAAATTTGATTATGGTAGTGGGTATGTGACAGGGCTCCATATGCCAAATACTCATGAAATAGCAGGCAATTCTCCTTGTCATGGCCTTCTAATTTGCATCTAATACACCAAATAGCTTCTCTTTTATCTTTTCCCTTGCCTTTTTTCATATCTTCAACCTGCAGTGATAAGCTAGTTAGTTGACTTAAGATTTGACTCATACCTGAGATGGATTCTCCAATAGGGGATGATTCTAGTTTCATGGTGATCTCCAGTGCCTCATCCTGTGAAGCAATTTTCTGTTGCATCAAAGGAACTATGATGTGTGGTAGGAGGGAAACAATGAACCATACCTTGTTCTTCTCATCAGGGATCTGAAAACTCAAATGGCCTGTTAGGGTTTCAAACCTCTGATCAAACTCCCACATAGGTTCAACTGTTCTTTTCTTGATTTATTTTAGTTTTGTAATGCAATGTGACCCTGACTTGGGTTTCTTGAATTCTACAATCAACACATTTTTTATATGGTTCAGTGTTTTGGGATGGGAAACTCCTTGGAAAAACTGATCTCGTTTAACAACTTCATCGGTGATATTCTTAATACTCCATACAACTTCACATAGAAACCAATGTTTCTCAGAATCTTCAAATCCATGTCCCTTAAAGGTGGGTAACCCAACTAAAGATATTACAATACCAGAAGGCTCCCTCACTCAACAATTCTCTCTCACACAATGGTACTCACTCAATGATATAATACAATGAACTCTCAACCAAATTAGCACCAACCATAACATTAATCCATCCCATATCCTTTAGACCTTTATTTATACATTACAATCACTCACCGCCATCCTTAGGTTGATACCTAAGTGTCAAAAACCCTAGATACCAAAACCCTAGGTGTCTCAAACCCTAGGTCAACTTGACCCTCATTTTCAAGGCTTTGTCGACCTGTCTTTCCTTCCTTCTCGTGCAGTGCTTCCAGAAATCTGTTCACATATTATTTCACTTGTTGAGTTGTCCACGATCCCTCTTCCTTGTTGATCTGTCATCCTCGATCTCCTTGTCCAATGACTTTCTTTCTTTTACTTTGCTCCGTATTTTCTGCACTTTTTCTCACTTTGACCCAGTATCAGTCATTGTGTCTTCCATGCAGTTCACATTCCTTCTTCTCTTCCTTAATATTCACTTACTTCCATACCCAAGGGACAACAATGCCCACTTCTTTGAAATGGCCCACTGTGATCAATGGTTGAACTTGCTTCAAAATGGATGGCCATGATATTTTCCCTGACAATATGAAATGTCAGCTATGCGATGAGAATTGGCCCCTTTTTCTAGACCTGCTTCCCATGTGCTCATGTGCTGAGACCACGGGCCCAATTCTTGAATGTTTTATGATTTCTCATTTCGAGGGTCTCACACCATGTTCCATCTCTGAAATCCAATCCATGAAATCATGATCCTGTTGATTGAATGGGCACTTATCTTTCTCTTGGCCCCACCTTCTATGTGACTCTAGGCTTCGATCATGGGAATAACTCTTAGGCATGTTGCAATTTCACGCATAGCAAATTCATGATGTGATCCATGCTCAAAACCCCAAGTCATGAAATAGCGACTCTCAGATCGAGTGCCACGTGTCTCCTTTGATTGGACGACCCAGATTTACCTTTGATCGAACGGTCCAAATCTACCTTTCAATCAATGACTGTGATCTTTTCACTATTTCATGTCTCGTGAGTTCCAAAGAATCTTCTCTTTGATCGCTCTGACTCACGAAATCGTGACCATGTTGATCGTGCACCACATGTCCTTCTGATACCAATGTCTAAGATGGCATCGCGATTTTGTGACTCTACCTGACGCTATTCCTCATGCAACTGCATGGTCTCTATCACCCGATGGCCGTCGATCTAATCAACTTGAAGGATATTTCTTGTTGAAGGGTGATCTTGCTCACTCACTTGATTTGAATCCATACTAAAATATTCAAGTGATGTGCTTGGTGCTGATGACTGCGGCTTGTGAATGACTACTGCAAAGACTGACAGAGGACTTCGGGCAAACTAAAGGATCAACAACAAAGGCAATGAGAGATGTGATTGGCTTAGGAAAAGCATAAAGAATTAAGGCCGATATTTCTCAGGTGATATGTGAAAGAAAACAAGTATATCAAACGGGTGAAGACCAACAACAAAAAAATATAAGATAAGAGGAGAATTTACAATTGGTCTGCAGAAGAGGAAAAATAGGAAAAAATAATAGACTTAGGTGGAAAAAAAAACTCACAAAGCATGACAAGTTTATGTGCTAACATTAGGCTCCATGGGGGATGGCATGCTCCATGTGAGCTGCCAAGAATGCGCAGCTCTAGTGCCTTTCTTTGGGTTATGGAGTCTCCTATTAAAACTAAACAAAATAAACATAAAACATAGATGGTATTTATAGTGGTGGGACGTAGATTGCGGCTTTAAAAAAAAAACCTTTTCAGGAAGTGCCCATTCATAGGGCCAACACAAACTTCATCACCCTCCATACTCTACAACTTGTATGTATTATTGGGAAATTCCTCAGAAATATTGAAGGGTCTAATCCAAAGGGCTTCGAATTTACCATGCTTTCCTTTGTCATGCCTGGGGGCATCCTGTTTGATCACTAGATCTCCTAGCTGGAAATCCTCTTTCCTACTCTCCCTGTCAAAAGATTGCTTCATTTTCTTCTAACGGTCATGTGCTCTGTCTATTACTTTCTCTCTAGTTTGTTGCACTTCTGCTAGCTGATGAATTTTTTTAATCATATCATTGGGCTCACCTTGGTGATATTGAAATAATTTCTCCACGGGAAAGGCCAATTGAGAGGGAAAAACTACTTCAGCTCCATATACAAGCTGGAACAGAGAGACGTCGAGAGATATTTTTCGTTGTCACTCTATCATCCCACAAAGAAAACTTGATCTTTGAATCATACACTTTCTTGTTATCCTCTAACAGTCTTTTAATGATTTTGATGAGGATTTTGCTAGTCCATTGCCTTGGGGGTAGCATGGGGTAGAGTGAATCAACTTGATTCCAAGTTTCTCGCAGAATTGGATTAATGGTTCGGCTTTGAAATATTCTGTGTTGTTTGTGATGATTATACTTGGGCATTCGAAGCTTGCTATGATGTCCTCCAGGAAACTGATGATCACTCTATGAAAAGTACTCTTTGTGGGAATAGCTTCTATCCACTTGGTAAAGTAATCTGTGGAAGTCAGGATCCATCTGTGCTTATCATTGAATGCAAGATGAATTTCCCCAATGAATTCCAGGCCCCACTGTTAGAAGGGCCCTAAAGAAACCACATGTTTCAATGGAAGTGGATTTAGATATTTCTTTCCTGAGAATTTCTAACATTTAGCACAGGCTCTGACTTTTGTGAAAACATCAGTGAACAAAGTAGGCCACAAATAAATAACACTGATAATTTTATGGGTCGTCGTTCTCCAGAAGTGATGCCCCCCACACAAACTGTCATGAAATTCCGACATAATCCTTTGTGCTTCATGTGGGTCTAAACACCTCAGAAGTACCCCCAGGGGATCTTTCCAATATACGTTTTTATCAAAAAGGCAGTATTTAATTTCTTTGAACTTTAAATCCTTCGACGTGTTCCTTTGCATGCCATCGGTGGGCCTTAAATCTTGTAGAAAAAATACAATATCTTTGTACCAGGTCCATTCTGATAGCGGAAAATTGTCCTGAGGACTGCTACCAGGAAACCCATCTTGCTAAGTTTATGAGAAAGTGTTGATGAAGTTAACCCCCAAAGCTTCACAATTAGATTTAGCTAACATATTGGCTAAACCTTTACCTTTGATCAATTTTGTGGGCTTGATATCTAGATCGAATTCAAGGATCCTGGTAATCCATTTTCTCCTTCTCTCGTCTATGTTAGGTTGAATGAGAATATCCTTCATAGAGGCTGAAGGAACATATGCGATGATATTTGAATGCAACACATAGACTCTTAAAGCTTTGAGAGTTTTCACCAAGGCATAGGCATGCTTGTCCATGATGTCATATTTTATCTCAGCGTCCCTTAGTGCCCTACTGAAAAATGAAATAGGCTTCTCAAGCCCTTCAACATTTTTCTGTAGTAGAACAACGACCACTGTATCAAAAGAAGCAAAAGAAAAGATCAAAAAATCCTTGGGGTAATCAGGACTAATAAGCACAGGTGCTTCAGTCAATGGTTTTTTTGTTCATTCAAAGGATTCGATGGGTTTGGAAACCCATTTTACTTCATTCCCCTTTCTAAGCATGGTTGTGATATGCTTCACCAATTCGGAAAAATTGGAAAGAAACCTTCTCAGAAAATTAACTTTCCCCAAGAAAGATTGAACCTCCTTCTTGGACCTCGGGAGTGAAAAGGTTTGTATTAATTCCACCCTAATGGAATCAATTCTTACTCCTTCATCAGATACTATATTCCCCAATAACCTTCTTTCCTTCATGGAAAATAATGATTTCTTGGGATTTAATGAGAGCCCAAACCTTCTGCATTTCAGGAAGACTTTTCTCATATGACAACAATGTTCTTCATCAAATCTGGAGAAGACTGTTATGTCATCCAGATAAATGACCATAAATTTATCCCTTTCTCCAATGAAGGTGATATCCATGGCTCGCTGGAAGGTCGCTCCTGCATTCATTAATCTGAAAGGAATTTTGGCATGCAATAATGTGCCCCACAGAGTGGTGAAGGCTGTCTTTTCTCTATATTCAGGCAGGACATAAATCTGATTGTAGCTATAAAAACCATCAATCATGGAAATCCTGGATGCACCTATCACCCTTTTCAATATGTGTTCCATCTTGGCAAAGGGTAATTTTCCTCCCTGGAGCTTCTATTCAAGTTCCTGAAATCAACACAGAGTCTGATTTCTCCATTCATTTTCCTCACCGGGACCAGGTTGGCCACCCATTCAGAATATCACAACGGGACAATCATTTGGGCATCCAACAATTTCTTCACCTCCCTCTCCATGATAGGAAACAACATAGGATTTATTTGTCTTAAAATATTCCTAAATGGTTTATCCTCCTCTTTCAATGGGATCTTATGCTCGATGATGCTGGTATCATATGTTCTGAGGTATTCATAAGTCTAGGCAAACACATCGGCAAATTATTTTTATAACTCGGTATATTCAGGAGAGCATTCATTGGATGAGGTAGGATTATAGGGGTGTATCTTGCAGCCACTATGGAATCTATTATGTTTCTAGGAGGATTGGAACCTTCCGTAAAGATGATAGGTGGAGGAGAATTAGGAGGGGATGGAATTCGAATAGGGGAGACTGGAACTGAGCTTACGGGAGGAAAGGGGAACAATAGAGGATTTAGAGAAAAGGCTATAGGGCTTGAGGGAGAAGAGGCTTCTCTTTGCGCAGTAGCAACAAAAATAGGAGGAGGGGTGGTAAATCCCGGGGTAGGGAAATCTTTTGAGGCACTGGGTCTAAACTACGATACAATTTCAGGGGAGAGAGGAGTGACAAGGATTTCTCCCTCCAATCCCAGACAGAGAGGGGAAAACTAAACAGGAACACTCCCAAAATTTAAAGTTCGGGAAACTCCAAAAGATGGAAAAATAGGAAAATGAGAAGTAGATATTGGAGTTCTATAGAAGGATCATGAAAATCATCAGAAATACCTGGTTCAATAGTGGAAGTTTCTTCTCGAAGGGCCTTTCTCCTTCTGATAATTTTCTCTAGGTCATCATCGGGTGTTACTAAAGGCAGATGTGGAGTAGACCTCGTGTGTCTGCCTCTGGAAGCCATAACTAAAATAGTGGAGTCCCCAGTGGATTTTCCTCAATGGAGTCACCACAGTGCAGTCGCCAGTTGCATAGTTGCAATATTTGGATGTAATATGTTCTGATGCACCTTCAAAACTAGAAATATTTGTTGTTCAATCCCAGGGAAAATATTCAATTTCATCCCCGAAAATGGCGCCAGAAATGTTAGCACTAGAATCTACCTTCAAATTGCATTGAAGGTAAGCCCAGTACCCATCAGTTTATACAATAAATGTAAATGAGTTTTAGGTGATCAAATGGAAAGGAATCAATGATAATAACGTTCTAACTCAGAAATATGGACTAGCATGCACCAGCCATTGAGGCCTTGAATCAACTTCAGTCAGTAAGTTGGAGTAAGCGTGAGTAGGGGGAAGATTTAGTGAGAAAGGTGTAGAGGTCCGCTATGAACATCATATTTTCTAGCAGCCTAAGGAGGAAAAACTTAAACACAAAGTCATAATGGATTCAAATTTCAAGGAAGCTGAAAGAAAACATAACAATACTATAATCAAACATTTATCATAATACATTTACAACAATCCATGTGAATCAATCAAACATGAACTCTCTCAGTACTAGAGGCAAATAAGATGGAGTAAGAAAGATGACTTAGATTAATCAAGTTGTCTCAAAAACAAATACATAACTAGAGAACCAATGTTCTTCACAAAAATATTTCAATAGCAGGGAGTCTAACTCAACCATTCGACCTTTACAAAATATGAAAACTGAGTATATATACTCATAGCAACTGCTCCCTTCAGAAACATGCTCTAGTCATTACATTCAATGGTAGGCATCTTCGCCTTCCTCCACCTAACCTCACTTGTGTTCTTCTGTCAAACACGATCTCAGATTGGTATGGGATTTGAAGGAAAATCAATTGAAAAAGGGTCCTTGGTTTGACAGTCTTCTTCCATGGCTGGCCTTTCCATTATTTCCATTTATGGGGTGAAACTAGGTTTCAAATACCTCCTCCCATTTCCATTAATTAACTGCATTGGGATTGGGATGGAGCCTCACGCCCATGAATTCTCCCGGAGACGTTCACGACTCCTCCAATTCAAGCCCAGTGTTTCAAAACCATGCAGATCTTCTGATGAAACCAAAACAAGTGATTTTGGCTCTTGTCACAACTCCTATCCATCGCTCCATGTGACCTCGGGCCATGACCTTACGCATCCCCTATGAAATTTCAGGATTTTGTCTTTCGGGGGTTCTCACTCCACTTTCTTTGAAAAGTCTCGATGCCTGCTTCTGCGAAATGGCCCACTCTGATCAACGGTTGGACTTGATTCAAAATGGACAACCATGATATTTTCCCTGAAAATACAAAATGTTGGCTATGTGATGAGTGTTGGCTCCTTTTTCTAGACCTTCTTCCCATGTGATCACGTGTTGAGACCATGGGCCCAATTCTCAAACGTTTTGTGATTTCGCATTTCGGGGGTCTCACACCATGTTCCACTTCTAAAACCCAATCCATGAAATCCCCATCCTGCTGATTGAATGGGTGCTTATCTTTCTCTTGGCCCCACCTTATATGTGACTATGGGATGAGATTGTGGGACTAACTCTTAGGCACGTCACAATTTTATGCATCGCGAATTCATGATGCACTCCATACTCAAAACCTCGAGTCGCAAAATAATGATGCTCAGATCAGGTGCCACATGTCTCCTTTGATCGGATGACCCAGATTTGCCTTTGATAGAACGGTCTAGATCTCCCTTTCAATCAATGATTGTGATATTTTTTCTATTTCGCATCTCGTGAGTTCCAAAGTCTCTACTCTTTGATCGCTCTTACTTGCGAAATCACGACTATGATGATCATGCACCATGTGTCCTTCTGATACCAATGACTAAGATGGCATTGTAATTTTGCGAGTCTTCCTGATGTTATTCCTTGTGCAATTGTATGGTCCCGATCACCCGATGGCCATCGATCTGATTGACTTGAAGGATATTTCTTGTTGAAGGGTGATCGTGCTCACTCACTTGATTTGAATCCATACTAAAATATTCAAGTGTTGCGCTTGGTGCTGATGATTGTGGCCTGTGAACAACTATTGGGAAGACTGACAGAGGGCTTCGGGAAAAAAAAAGGATCAACAACAAAGGAAACGAGATATGTGATTGGTTTAGGAAAAACATAAAGACTTAATGCCGATATTTGTCAGGTATTATGCTAAAGAAACCAATTATATCGAATGGGTGAAGACCAACAAAATAAAAATATAAGCCAAGAGGAGAATTTGCAATTGGTCTGCAAAAGAGGAAAAATAGGCAAAAATTATAGACTTAGGTGGAAAACACAACTCACAAAGCATGACAGGTTTATGTGCTAACACAGACAATAGACAAAGGAGAGACGGTGAAAAGAGATATTCTGATAACATCAAGTGGTACCATAAGTTAAAAGTTTCCTATAGACAATAGGTGAAAGGAGGTCGAGTAATGATGCTCTGTGAGAAGGTTGTTGCACGTGCACAACAACAAAAATTTAAACATCCAAATGAGTTGTAGGAGGAATATGGGGATGCTCTCAGATTTATAGTGATCCATAGACTTGCTAGGAAGGCAAGAAGAAGGTGGAATATGGCTACTGAAGGCCATGAGTGTGGTTGAAGAGAAGGCCACCGGTAGAAAAGAAGGGTAGATATGGATCTGGAGCTCATTGATATAAGAGAAAATATGGAGAGGCTAGCATTGAAGATGCAGTAGGAGGCAAAGGTACATTGGAGGAATGAATGGCCTCTGAACAGGAAGGAAAAATGGCCTGTTCAAAATTTGTTGGTCAGAAAGTAACAATAGGTAGTATGTTAAGAACCAAAGACTGAATACAAAAGCACCACAATAGATATACAAGAACAATATAGAAAAACACAAATTTATTATATCAAACCCTTGATGTAGGGCAACACCATACAATGGATCCTATTATGGAAGGGATCCTCTCCTGTTCACTTGCCTCTTCGAGGGGGCATCCTCCTATTGAGCTACCG
>JZKD02S1785918.1:246821-270117 GCA_000966675.3 Picea glauca | reverse complement strand
TGTGTATGATTGTTCATTTGTTCATTGCTTATTTACTCTGCAGTTATTGGATAATAATGCTTCATTGATATAACACTTGGATTATATGGTTATATTGCTCTATTACTGATTCACCACCCCCTCTTAGTAATCCAACAAATCTAATACATGATTAGCTAGAGTATTTGTGATTTGATTCAATCTCCTAGGAACATGGATATATGTAATTTTATCAAATCTTCATTCTAAGAGACGTACCCTAAGGAACCGTTGGTGTAGAGTAGGATCATAAACGCGGTAACCCCATTTAACTGAGACAAAACCAACTAAGTGTCTAAGTAGACCCAAAGGTGAGAGATACCATGCAACAAAGCTTCACGAAGAAACTCTAAGATTGTGCTGTATTCGACGAAATTTTTTTTGGCGTCACCTAAAAAGATACCTCCTGAAGATAGCAACTGGCCCTGAGGTGTGAAAATCCCCCAATCTACGAAAGCAAGCCTCCGAGTGTGTTGGCTAGTGTCGTCCGTGAACCCAACAAACACCTTTGATTCACTTGACATCTGCCACAGTGAAAAATATGACATCAAAAATGACATTCCATAAAACCAAAAAGATGAAAAACTAAAAAAAGAGAAAGTACAAGACTATACATGTGTTACAAGAAGTCACCCAAGGAGACCCACCTATGAGTAATACTTCTTGAGGTAGAGCCCATTTCTAGGCTCCGCCAAAGAATTTCCCTCAAAATCCACTAGATGATAAGTTCTCTTCTTTAGAATCTCCTTCACGATGAAAAGTATGAACCACATGGGTTTGAACTTGCCTGCCCCTAGGGGGTCCTTATCTTGGTCATAGAATAGGACAAGGTCGCCTTCGAAGAAAATCCGAGGATGAATGGACCGATCATACTGAAACTTGAATTTATGTTTGTGAGCCTCGTTAGCCAAGGCTACATCTTGACACTTCTCATCGAGCTTCTTAAGATATAATAAACGCTCTTTAAGCGGTGAAGTGTCTGGAAATAACTGTACTTCCAAATTTAGAGAGGGGATCTAGCACTCTATAGGAAAGATTACTTCCAGCTTGTAAACGAGTTGAAAAGGTGAGAAACTGGTTGTAGTCTTAACAGACATTCGGTAGGTCCATAATGTCGAGTACAACATCAAATGCCAATTTGACCTGGCCAAATTGATCATTCGTTGTAAGATATTCTTAAGGGATTTATTCACAGCTTCCACCTGACCATTCACTTGTGGGTAGTAGGGTGATGAATGTTCTTTCCTCAACCCAAGATTTGATGTTAACTTGGACATCATTTTTTTCTGAAAGTGACTTCCATGGTCAATGACAATCTCTCTCGAGATGTTGAACCTTGCTATTATCTGGTTAAACAAAAAGAGAGTTGTGGTATCGCCATCATCTTTAAATGTTGGCATAACTTCGACCCACTTTGTGAAGTAGTCTAATGCTACGATGATATAACGGTTCCCCCTTGCAGAAAGAGGGTTGCATGTAGTGTAATCAATCCCCCACTTGGTGAAGAGACCAACTATGATGATGGGAAACATGGGAGTGGGGTGTGCCCTCATCTTCCGAGAGAAGACCTAACACGGGTGGCACTTCTTGACCGATTCAACACAATCTTTGAGTAATGTCGACCAAAAGTAACCAGCTTGTAGAATATTTTGGGTTGTTTCCAACCCAGAAAAATGACTGCCACATGCTCCAGTGTGGCAATCGTTAAGCACAATTTCCTCTTCTTCATGGGTGAGACACCGACAAAGGATGAAATCTACACCTTGATGATACAGAGTGTCCTCGATTATGAGATATTTTTTGGCCTGATGGCGTATACGACAATGCTCATCACGAGAAGTAGAGGTAGGGAACTTCAAAGTATGGAGATAGACTGGTATATATCTATACCATGGGTTTGAAGACATGATCAGAAACATGTCTCCTTTGATAGGTGACTCTTCTAGTATAACATCACCTGATTCGAGTGGAAGTTCCAAAATGAGTTTCGCAAAGACCAACAACTTTTTGGATTTCGCCGAAACAAAATCCAAGTCAAATTCCTGGAGGATAACTATCCATCTACTGATCTTTCCACAAATTACACGTCGTGTCAAAACATATTGAAACGGATTCACAACGGCAATGATGACGATCTTGCGAAACAAGATGTAATGAAAGAACCGTTGGATAGCATGGGCTACTGCCAATGCAAGTTTTTCAATGTGGGAATAATTGAGTTTTGGTTCAACCAAACCTCGACTTAGGTAATAAATCACATACTCTAAGAGAAAATCATCCTCCTGAACCAAGACCATACTGATGGTCGAATCCATAGCGACCAAGTACAATAAAAAATCTTTATTATAATTGGGTGGTCGAAGCAGAGGGGTAGATGTGAGGGCACATTTCAATGCTTCAAAAGAGCACTGATCATCTTTGTCCCAATGAAAAGGAACGTCCTTATTTAACAAACACATGAAACCCTTTGTGATCTCAGCATAGTTTGCGATGAAACACCATAAAAAGATCGCTTTTCCCTGTAAACTCTGAAGTTGAGGGATTGTGCACGGGGAAGGCAACTGAACTATCACCTCAAAGTTTAGAGGATCGACCATGATCCCTATTGTCAAAACTATAAAACCTAGTAGACGACCCGATATGATGCAAAAAATGAATTTGTTCGGATTCAAGTGGATCCTGTAGTAGTGACATTTCTCAAAGATAAGTCGAAGGTGCGCGGGATGATAAACTCTCTTGTGAGATCATGACGCTAAATCAACGAGATAAATCTCGACTATGTGTTTGAGGTCATGGAAGGAAAACTACATGGCCCGTTGAAATGTAGCTCCAACATTTTTCATACCAAAAGGCATCTTCTGATAAGAAAATGTACCCCACGAACATATGAAAGCGGTTTGGTGTTGGTCTTCGGCCTTGATTTGTATCTGATTGTATCTCGAAAAACCATCCATGAAAGAAAAGGCTTCACAACTTACAGATTCATCGACTATCTGGTCAATAAATGGCATGGGGAAATTGTCTTTTGGACATGCCTTGTCCAAATCATGGAAATCTGTACATACACGAATCATACCTTGTTTTTTATTGACTGGAACTAGATTTGACACCCATTGAGTCAATTGGATAGGGTAGATAAAACTATCTTGAAGTAGTTTCTCTACTTCAGCCTTAATAGCTATTGATTTCCTAGGATTGACTGGACGAAGCTTCTTCCAGACCGACTTAGCATCAATATAGGTCGTGATTTCATGTTCAAATATTCTTGGATCTATGCCTGGCATTTCCTCATAATACCAAGCAAACAGGTCGTGGAATTCTTTAAATAAATATGTGTAGATTTGAATCTCCTCGGGGATGAAATCCTCTCCAACAAAGATATTTTCCATGACACCGGGGGTTTTGGAGATATTGATAAGTATTGTTTGAGAAATGGTTTCCATATTTCCTTCGGCATAAAGAGCATGCATAGTCAAAGGATTGATAAGACAAGACTTATCTCCAGTCATAGTCAGAGTGAATTCACTTGCTTCAATTCTTCGTAACTCTGGGAGGAAATAAGATCTATGATGGAGATCATCCCAGGGTTTTTCTAGAATAGTCATTGCCTCAATAATCGCTTCGTATGAGGGAAATACTAAGTACACAACTTCAGGGAGTCAGATCAGGGTCGGCGGAACTTGCTGAACTACAGAGTACACAACTTCTACCATGGACAAAGGCATGGCCATGCCATGGTTCCCTGTCCCTTCCATCATGGTTGATGGGGAAGGAAGAGTCCACGAATTGTTAAAGTAATTCATGTGAAATAACATGATTTGAAATATTTTGGCCCTAGGCAAGTCGGGGATAGCCTACATGAAATGGACATTATCGGTCAAAGGTGGGTAATCAAAAGTACCCATCAAAGTTGGGCACAAACCAACCCCTACGTTGACAATGTCAGGCTGAGGGTTATCAATCATCGAGACCGTGGATACCCTTGACGAAGGGTCAGGACAGGAGAAGGATAACTGATGAATGGTCATGATCCATCCCTCATGTGGAAACAATAAGACCCAAAAAACTGTCGTGACCACTGCTTGCATAGCGTAGGTCCAACTCCTTCCTAAAAAGATATTGTAGTCGAGAGACGCATCGACCACTTCAACCTCGATGCACACGGTCTTCCCTCCTAATTGCATGGGAAAAGAGGGGATGATTCCATGTGGTTGGAACGAATGACCATTGAAAGAGGTAAGAAGAGTAGGTGACGAAGACAAAACGGGTTGGCCAATGGCCTTCCAACATGCCAAAGACATCATGCATGTTAAGGTGCCCTCATCAACCACCGTGCGAAAAATGTTTCGAGTAAAAGTTTTCATGGTGTAAGCCACTACTATCTGAAACGCCACGTGGTAAGGAAGACAAGGTTTTAAGTCGATCGTATCAAGCATGATAATTCCCAGAGTACAAGTCTTAGTAGATCCTAAGGCAGCTAATAGAGCCTTTCTCTAGGAAGGGAAACTCTGGAGGACTTCCAAAGTAGACATTTCACAAGGGGTTTGTGACAAATCCTCCACCACAAAGTAGTTCTAGGAAGCCCTTGTGTTTGGGTTGTGAGAAGCTTTATTGAATTCACCTTTGGGGATGTGTGTCATTGTTTCACCCAATGTATTCTCAATATGGAGAGGAAGAGATGGGTTTTAGGATTCTTTACCCTTCTCATAGGTGTTTGGCATTCTATAGTCGTGTGTCCTAGTCGTTATTTCAACACTACCTTTCATCATATAAACATTCACAGATGAAGGATTACTCAAAGATAGAGGGGGTCCCTAACCGGCCCCTTATGTGCTTGAAGAGGCTTGAGCTAAAAGTTTCCCATGCAGAAATGGATTTGTTAACACAACAGGCTACTGTTATGCCAATAAGTTTTGGGCCTCTACAAGCCAAGGGAAATAGTGAGTTAGATGGTATTCTTTGCAAATATTACAGGGATACTTCGAATTATTTTCAGTGTTTCCCTCACCATCATTATTGGTAGGTTTCTCATTCCCCTTACCCTTCTTTCATTGTTTCTTCTTTTCATCAGGTTGTTGGGTGGCCTTCAGGTTTGTCAATTGCAAACTGTGTACATATGATGTTTGAGTAGGGAGAGCAGATGAACCAATGGTCTAGCTAGCCGTTGTTTGTTGTATTGAAAATTGATTCAATTGATTCAACAACTGATCAACGGGCTTCGTTTGCGTTGAACATACATTACCATCAGCATGTGGTCTAGATATCTGTCTGGTCTTGTCAAGTATCGACCGTAGTGAATCTGGTAAAACTTCGTAACATAAACCAGACTGAGAGTAAATCAGTTATAGTTGTTGGGCTCTCATTATCACTTCTTCCTCTAAAAATACCCTCAAGGTTGCAACGTCTTTATATAACTGGTGTACCAAAGACTTAAAGAACCACTCAAGAAGGAATTCTAGTTAGATTGGCACTTTTATCAAACTCTTCGGGCTCCTCCATTCTTGGATATGATATGAGATATGGTCCACTTTCATCTGCTCAAAGTTGGCCAACAATTTCGTGCTGACATCATATCTCACATGTAATTGGAAATGGTTTAAGAAATCCATTGCTAATTCACTGAAGGAAGAGTATCTTGAGCGGTCGATATTGATGTACCATTTCGCAGCACTCCCTATGAGAGTGTGTTGAAACAAATGCAACTGGATGGAGTCATCTCTCAAAGAATTGGACGAGCACCATAAATGGAAGGTAGTCACATGATCGCTTGGATCTTCATTAGGCTTGGCCTCAAACTTTCGGATGTCCAAAGGAAACTTGGTTGGCATAGGAGGCCAACGCGGATCATGACAGATGGGGTCATTTAATAACCTTGTCAAGTCTAGCAAGTGCAGTGTTTCTAGAAATGGTAGTTTGGGTTGTTGATTATAACCAGGGAAAAAGGAGCCTGGAGTTTGACTAGCACGAGGTTGCTAGGAAAAGTTAGGTTGTTGTCCAAGGTTCTAGTAATAACCATGGTCGTGACCATCATATATATTTTTCACTTGTTGAGACATCCTCTATTGAATTCCGTAATAGGACATAATGGGTTGGGCTTGCATCACTTTCCAAGTATTTTGGGAAGGGTTGCCCCCTGTCGACCTGAAGGGCATAAGTGTTGAGCCTTTCCCAGGGTTCCATTGGCTATGGAAGGGTTTTCCCCCATTCGACATCCCTAAGGAGGGAATTGATCCCTGCCATGTATTCCAAGGTCTTTGTGAGGAAGGAATTCCTAAGTTTTCCCCCTGTGCAAGAATAGTACCCTGTACAGGATGTTGTTTTCCATAACCGGGGTTGCCCTCGACCGAGGAAATAGCTGGTGAGAAAGTAGTTTTACCAAACATGCCAAACAAAGAGAATGGTTTTGAACTTACCAACATGCTATAAGTAGGAATTCCTTAGCAACCTTCTCCAAGTGAACTATAGTTTATGTTCAGCCCGAGAGAGTGCTAGTGAGAACTATCGAGCAAAGGGGATGAAGGAGGTATATGAACCCGGTGTAAGGGAAAGAATTATAGAGAGATGAAGTGCCCCCCATGGATCCTTCCAGAGGAGCGTTGGATCTCCCTTCCTTGAGTCCTAACGTCTATAGAGTGGAGTGGGAAAGGACAATGCTCATACCAAATCTAGACATCCCATATGAGAACGGAGGGCCCGTCACACTCTGGGTGAACGGAGCAGTGAACATCACCATAGAAGTAATCAAACCATTTCCCAAGGTAGAGGTAGTCGATACCATAGTGGTTCGGACTGGCGAAAGTTGGTTAGGAGGCGGAACACCCCCTGTAGTGACAACCATAGAGTAAATATGAGTATTCCCTGAAGAAGTAGCAACATTTGTTTCCATTATTGCTTGTGACACTACCTATCGCTCGCAAGTTTGAACCTATACGATGATGGGCATTGATAGATCAGTTATTGGAGGGTTATGTTTGTTTTTGTAGCCTTTAAGAGTTTCCTCTCCAATCATAAATCAAGGCTCTAGCCTAGACTGCATTGATGGACCCTACAAACACAAAGTCTAATAACTTTTAATTAAGCATTAATTTTAGTGGCTTTCTTAAGTCAAAAGGAACATAATTGAAACAAGTGATGTTCTTTTTAAAGACGAAAGAGAAGGGCATAAGATGAAACTAGAAACAAAACTACTTCTTCAAAAAAAAGATTTTCCAATTTAAATTCTTTCACCAAAATTTTCGTAACTGCTTTTCTCAGATCTTTGAAAAGAAATACTTGAAACAAGATTTCGCTCGACTATGAGCTACTTAATGTCCTAAGCATTCAAGTAAATAACTTAAGAAAAAATTATTTTTCCTTGGTAAATGAAACAACTAGCCTAAACTAATTTACCAAACAAAGCAATGAAATAATTTTTTTATTGTTTCATACTTCAAAAAAGGGGAAAATGACGACAAGACATGACCAAGAAATGAATTTAGGCCCAAACACAGATTACAGTGATTCACTGGCAATACCAAGCAAACAGATCAAAGAAGACTCACCAACTTGTTTAAAAACCCTATTTTAAAGAAAACACAAGAAATCTTTGGTCAAAAGAAAGCTAAAATGAAGTCAGACCTAACCTACAAACTGCTATAAAAAACATTGGTACCGGTTCAAGAAAACACCTAAGGAGTGTGACTTCTGATAGGGAAGAGGATGACTGCCTCTTCTTTTTACAAAAAATTTCTCAACAGACAGGCTACTGACACTTCAACAACCAGTGTATGTGCGCGGGCTGTCCAAGGGCAGGGTGTGTATGCACGTGTGTAGGCCCACTACAGGCCACGTACACCTCTATAACTCCTCAAAAAAATAAAAAATAAATAGTCCAACACAGGCAGGGAGTACTGGTATGGAAGACCAACATCCCTTAAAGACACAAAAGCTTACAGAAACTCAGAAAGCAGTGAATAAACTGATTCAAAGCACCCAAAAAGAAATATCCCCAAAGACCCTAGAGGCATCCCCAGCATGGTCGCCAATTCTACTATAGTGGGAAAAACCCTCTATGTACTACACAAAGGGTCTAAAGTGTAGGCAGAGCTAACCATCTAAAGTCTCCTACTTTTTATCACTATCCCAACATTACCCCACAATCATACATAAAAGACAAGAGAGAGGGATCTGGTAGGCCTACCTTAAAATCTACATCTAGTGTTGATCCCTTTGCACTTGGTTGTTTCCTGACTGCAAATCTCCTCCCAAGGATGACCTACATTCATCAAAAGACAAACAAGAAACTACAAGCATGCATTCTACATATGGATTAGTGGGTTAGACATCATAAAGAAGAAATGAAAACAAATCATATAAGTTTAAGACGTCATTTGGTGGGATGGAAAAAATACTTCTTTATATTAATCTCACGAAAAAATCACTTACAACATGAGACCGACACTTCTCCTTGAACTTGGTCCTAGGCTCCTCTTCACAATGCACCAACTGCTTCCACATATTCTTCTCCTCTTCAGTTCTCTCTTAGGGAAATGGTAAGGGATTTTCAATTGGGGCAAAGGGGGATTGATAAAATGGGCAGAGTTTATTTACTCTCATGCTTCCCCTTGAAATGGGACCCCAACCCCTTCTTTTATAGGCCAAAAGGGACAGTAATGGTTGGTTTGATTGGTTATGGGTAGTCAAATGGTTAAGAAACGGCCTGGAAACTAGTATCCTATGCAATTTTCCACATGTCGCGATATTCTGTGAGTGTACATGGGTTGTAGTTGCTTAGCAAGTGTGTGTACATGGGTAGTAATGGTTCATGGAACATACACCTTCAAAATGATGGTTTTTAGAAAAAAAATTCAATAATGGCTTGGTAAATATAGTAAGTTAGATGGTCTGATGTCAGGTGCAATTTAGGGTTATAACAGATGGAAGTAATCTGTTTCTAGGCCACGCACTATTCTTGTGATCTCTTCATTCTCTCGACTGTAGTGAGTGACTTAATCTGCGCTTGAACTGTTAGTGCCTGCTACTGTACCTCCTATAGCTACGCTTCCAACTTCCTAAGCTCTAGATATTCCGTGAGGCGTTCCCAGGTTTCCATGCTTCTATCACTCAGTTGTTTAAATTATGGGGCAAGGGATTTGATCCTTTCGAGTGTGCTCTTAGTGGCTTCCTCCCTCTGATCGCACACTTGCTACATATTGTTTTTTACTTCTTGTATCTCCAACTCCGTTACCCTTTCTTGAAGCTGTTGGACGGCCTTAGCGAGCTTCATCACTTGAACCTCGACTGCCTTGTGTTCCTCCTGTGCGAAACCTGGCACAGAGCGAAGTGATTTTATCACCACTTATTTTACTACAGTATTCTCTGTGAGAATCTTGATCCAAGTGGATATCGGTGGCCACCCACCTTTTCCGACTAGCTCAAAATAGTTTTCTGGCAATTTTGGCAATTTACTATTTTTAGCAGTTTTTAACTTTCGGGGCCATTTTGAGGGCCTAAATGAAGGTTTTTTGAGATCGAGGTTCTCCACAATATCCAAAGGCATCATTGAGCCCCCAAAATGAATCTCCTTGAATTTACCTTTCCAATGAGCTATCATATTCCTAATACGGAGATCGTATGAAAATGTTACGACCCCGAGAAGTTGATGTACTAACTTACCCAAACGGGGCCCACATGACTCTTGGCGCTTCATCTCCTAGGGTTAGGTTTTTGGATGTCTAGGTTTTTTGGCATTCCTTCTTATTGTAAAAGGCCTTTATAGAATCATTGTAATCATCTTCTTGTGAATGCGAGTAGCCATCACATCTCTTCTCAGAGATAAGCTGCCATCATTCTAGCCAGTCTTTCACTCTGTATTTTTATAGTCTCTGTATATTTCTTTAATTAATATAAATCATGTATTACTGTATCTCTGTGTTTATGGTTGCATATCTAATATATTTATGTTATATTATTGAATATCTATGATATCTCTGTGCATTTCTTTATTATATCTCTGATCTCATTTCATGCCAGAAATAATCTGGATCAGTGGTATCAGAGCAGGTTGCTCTTGATCATTTTTTCAGTGCATGTCCCCAATGAGGTCCGAGCATAGAAAGTTGGGTCTTGAGCTTGTATCTCTTGAATACAATCACTCTCACACACCCAAGAAACCCTCAATGGCGGAAGAAAATAAAAATGACGGAGCAGATGATCCTATCAATCTGTTCTTGAGCAAGCTCTCACTCGACAGAGGGACAAAATGATGGAGAATTTTTCCCACATCCTTCAATGCCTCCCGATAGCACCAGGCGCATCTTCATCAAGCGACCACTTTGGAGGCACCTCGTCTTTCAAGGTACAAGTTAATTTTGATATTCCTGTATTTGAAGGATAAATAGATGCAAAAGCCCTAGAAAAATGGTTAACTCTTCTAGAAGGTTATTTCTTTGTTCACAATTTTTCCAACAAAGAAAAGATCACCTTCTCACTCCTTAAAGCTCTCCCTCATGTCAAACATTGTTGGGAAATTTACTAGGAGCAAAGTTCCACAGAGGAGTCTGGAATATATGGGGCTGATCCCACTTGGGATTTTTTTGTGGATGCGGTAAAGGAACAATATTACCCTGTTGGAAACTATAAGGACCAGTACATGAGATGGACCACACTGTGGCAAGAGAGGGGCCAAGAAGTTCTGGAGTTCACCAATACCTTCCACACCTTGTGCACCAATTTGGGTATCAAAGACTCCAAGCAACATTTGGTTTTAAAATACTATGGGGCTCTACACAGATACATCCATACTGAAATGGATTTTCTGGACATCTCATCACTCGGTGTTGGTTATCGATATGCTATTAAAATTGAGAAGAAATTTAAGCACCAAAACAAACAGGAATTCAGGTCAGCAAATCTACAACAACCAAAGTATGACAAAGACGACCCTAACAAAAAGTCTCCTGAAAACCAGTCCAAGACACATGAAAAGAATGGTCACGGTAAGATAAAGAAGGACACTGGAAAATGGTGTGATTTCCACAAAAGCCCCTGGCACAACACCGATGAATGTCACTTAAAACAGTCATTGGTGGCTAAGATCAAAGACAAGGAGCCAAACCCTAAGTCAGAATCTGATTCATAAAATACTTGTAAAGGACAGATCATTAAAGAAGACCCCACTGCTATTATCGTGACCGCAACAATTCAACTAGAAGAACCAACAGATCTTGAAGAGGGGGAGCACCTTTTTCATTCACAGATGTGGGTGAAGGGTACCCCGCTACATTTTATTATTGATAGTGGAAGCGAGAAGAACCTCATCTCAACAGAGATCGTAAAACAATTGGGATTGTCGACAACACCACACCCACAATCATACAACATCGAGTGGCTTCGCCAAGGATGAGATATTCGTGTCAGCCAGCAATGTCGATTGTCATATGGCATCCATCCCTTCAATGATGAGGTACTATGTGATGTTTCCCCACTAGATGTCTATGATGTTCTCTTGGGCAAACCATATATGTGGAAGTGCCATGTTGTTTATGAGTCTTGACCCCGTAGTGTCGTTATTTCTCTGGGGGGTCATCTCTATAGAATACCAGAGGTAGTTCCAACTACTGTTCCACCTAAACAGTCTCGCAAGGTAGTATTTCATACTACAAAATTCAGCTTCTTCACAATCTATTCAAAAGGGGAACAGAAGGATACTGCAACCACTACAACCTTGGCCCGAGAACCTTCTATCCAACAGAAGCAGGTCAACAAGATTGCAGCAAAATGAAAAGATTCCTTCTACACACAGTCATATTAGATAGCTTGACTGGTTGAACAGATTCAACCCCTCCAGCAACAGGTTCATGACAAACTTCCACAAAATGAGCAGCGCGATGTCTCCATCACGGCAAGAAGCTCACCAAGATGCAGCTTCAGCAAACGCTTTTCACTCTCCCCCAAGCACTCAACGCAATGGAGACCATTTCTTCCTAGGGAGGGAGGATTGATCCAGGTGGATCTCAGTGGCCACCCACCTTTTTCGACTGAATCAAAACCATTTTCTAGCAATTTTGGCAATTTGCTATTTTTAGCAGTTTTTAACTTGCGGGGCAATTTTGAGGGCCTAAATGAATATTTTTTGAGATCTAGGTTCACAATGATAGCTAAAGGCATCATTGATCCCCCAAAATTAATCTCCTTGATGATACCTTTCCAACGAGCTATCATATGCCTAAAACAAAGATCGTATGCAAAAGTTACGACCACGGGAAGTTGATGTACTAACTTACCCAAACGGGAGCCACATGACTTTTGGTGCTTCATCTCCTAGAGTTAGGTTTTTGGATGTCTAGGTTTTTTTTCATTCCTATTTATTGTAAAAGGCCTTCAGAGACTCATTGTAATAATCTTCTTGTGAATGCGAGTAGTTGTCACATCTCTTCTTAAAGATAAGCTGCCACCATTCTAGCGAGTCTTTCACTCTGTATTTTTATAGTCTCTGTACATTTCTTTCCTTAATAGAAATCGTTTATTACTGTATCTCCATGTTTATGGTTGCATATATGATATATTTCTATTATATTATTGAATATCTGCGATATCTCTATGCATTTCTTTATTATATATCCGATCTCATTTCATGCTGAAATTAATCCGGATCAATGGTATCAAAGCAGGCTACTCTTGATTGTTTTTTTAGTGCATGTCCCCGATGAGGTCCAAGTATAGAAAGTTGGGTCTTGAGCTTGTCTCTCTTGAAGAAAATTGCTCTCACCAACCCAAGAAACCCTCAATGGCAGAAGAAAATAAAAATGACGGAGCAGACGATCCTATCAATCTGTTGCTTGATCAAGCTCTCACGCAACAGAGGGACAAAATGATGGAGAATTTTTCCCACATCCTTCAACGCTTGTCGATAGCATCAGGCACATCTTCATCAAGAGGCCACTTTGTAGGCACCTCGCCTTTCAAGGTACAATTTAATTTTTATATTCCTGTATTTGAAGGACAAATAGATGCATAAGCCCTAGAAAAATGGTTAACTCTACTAGAAGGTTATTTCTCTATTCACAATTTTTTCGGCAAAGAAAAGATCACCTTCACACTCCTTAAAGCTCTCCCTCATGTCAAACATTGGTGGGAAAATTAATGGGTTCTAATTTCCACAGAGGAGTCTGGAATATATGGGGTCGACCCCACTTGGGATTTTTTTGTGGATGTATTTAAGGAACAATATTACCCTGTTGGCAACTATGAGGGCCAGTACATGAGATGGACCACACTACGGCAAGAGAGGGGCCAAGCAATTTTGGAGTTCACCAATACATTCCACACCTTGCACACCAAGCTCGGTATCAAAGACTCTGAGAGACATTTGTTTCTAAAATACTGTGGGGCTCTACACAGATACATCCAGACTGAAATGGATTTTCTGGACATCTCATCACTCGATGTTTCTTATCGATATGTTGTTAAAATTGAGCAGAAATTTAAGCATCAGAACAAACAAGAATTTGGGTCTGCAAATACACAACAACCAAAGTATGAAAAAGATGGCCCTAACAAACAGTCGCTTGAAAACTAGTCCAAGACACAGGAAAAGAAGGGTCACGGGAAGACAAAGAAGGACACTAAAAAATGGTGTGATTTCCACAAAATCCCCTGGCACAACATCGATGAATGTCGCTCAAAACAACCATTAATGGCCAAGATCAAAGACAAGGAGCCAAACCCTAATTTAGAATCTGATTCTGAAAATACTGGTAAAGGATAGATCATTGACGCAGACCCCACTACTATTGTCATGACCACAACAATTCAACCAGAAGAACCATCAGATCCTAAAGAGGGGGAGCTCCTTTTTCATTCACAGATGTGGGTGAAGGGGACCCCACTGCATTTTATTGTTGATAGTAGAAGCCAAAAGAACCTCATCTCAACAGAGGTTGGAAAACAGTTGGGATTGTCGACAACACCACACCCACAACCATACAACATTGGGTGGCTTTGCCAAGGACAAGATCTTTGTGTCAGCTAGCAATGTCAATTTTCATACTCCATCCATCCCTTCAAGGACGAGGTATTATGTGATGTTTCCCCACTAGATGTCTGTGATGTTCTCTTGGGCCAACCATATATGTGGAAGCACCATGTTGTTTATGAGTCTCGACCCCGTAGTGTCATTGTTTATCTTGGGGGTCATCCCTACATAATACCAGAGGCAGATCCGACTACTGTTCCACCTAAAAAGTGTCTCAAGGTAGTATCTCATAATACAAAATTTAGCTTCTTCACAATCTGTTCAAAAGGGGAACAGAAGGATATTGCAACCACTACAACCTTAGCCCGAGTACGTTCTGTCCAATAGAAGCAGTTCGACAAGATTGCAGAAAAACACAAATATTCCTTCTACACATAGTCATCTCATATATCCCAACTGGTTGAATAGAGTCAACCCATCCAGCAACAGGTTCATGACAAACTTCCACAAAATGAGCAACGCGACGTCTCCAACACGACCAACAGCTCACCAAGATGCAGATTCAGCAAATGATTTTCCCTCTCCCCCAGGCACTCAATGCAATGGATACCATTTCTTACTAAGGAGGGAGGATTGATCGAGGTGTATATCAGTGGTTGCCCACCTTTTCCGACTGGCTCAAAACAATTTTTTGACAATTTTGGCAATTTACTATTTTTAGCAATTTTTAACTTTCGGGGCCATTTTGAGGGCCTAAATGAAGGTTTTTTGTGATAGAGGTTCTCAATGATATCCAAAGGAATCATTGAGCCCCCAAAATAAATCTCCTCGATGATACATTTCCAATGAGCTATCATACGCCTAAAACAAAGATTGTATGCAAAAGTTACGACCTTGGGAAGTTGATGTACTAACTTAGCCAAACGGGGCCCACATGACTTTTGGCGCTTCATCTCCTAGGGTTAGGTTTTTGGATGTCTAGGGTTTTTTGGCATTCCTGCTTATTGTAAAAGGCCTTCAGAGACTCATTGTAATCATCTTCTTGCGAATGCGAGTAGCCGTCACATCTCTTCTCATAGATAAGTTGCCACCATTCTAGTGAGTCTTTCACTCTGTATTTTTATAGTCTCTGTACATTTCTTTCATTAATATAAATCGTGTATTACTATATCTCTGTGTTTATGGTTGCATCTCTGATATATTTATTTTATATTATTGAATATCTGTGATATCTCTATGCATTTCTTTATTATATCTTCGATCTCATTTCCTGCCAAAAATAATCCGGATCAAAGCTGGTCCTTTTCCCTCTGTATCTTCGCTTTGTCTTCCTCGAGCATCGCTCAAAACTCATCTTTCTCATTTTCATAAGAGGTTATACAATACCGCGCAACTTGTAATTTCTCCAAGATCTCTTCTTTTTCTTTTTTCAAGGATTCTGTAGCCTTCTCTTTCTCTTCTTGGACTCACCGAAGTCGAGCCTTTGTTTCATCTGTAAGTCTTCGAATTTGGGATGGCTCATCCCCCAAATCTGTAGTCTCTGATGAGGAAGGTGCAGTAGGTACTACGTGACTCGATTGAATGGATCCCTGTATTTTCTTCAATTCCTTCTCAATTCTTACATACAACTCTTCTTGCTTCGTTCCATACCTCTGCATGATTTCCTTAGAATCATCCTCCATCACTCCATGGACTAGACTAAATGTCATCATCCATGAGTGTGGCCTCCATCTGGGGATTATTGGCATGGGTCTTCTTTCTTGTTGAGGGTTTCTGTGGAGAAAACTTCCTCTTCTTCAGTGTTTTTGTCTTAGTAGGGGGATCCTTTGGTGGTGTAGCTTCTCCTTCTCATTGGTTTTATCCTTCATCCCCCCTCCTTCTTTATTTACTTTTTCTTGTCCTCTTATGGGCGAGCCAGATCCATTTTCTTCTGAGGGACTGTCTTCCTCATCAATCTGTACATCCTAGACTTCCTCTTTTTTCTTCTTCTTCTTCCCACTTTTCTGTCCTACATGCTCGAACTAGGTGACCAAGGGGCTTCCTATGGTGTCAGGGTCAGAGAGTTATGCATCATCAACTGGTACAAGGAACTCCTCCAGCCATTCCTTCATGATCTGATCCATGTCTTCGTCGTTCATCTTGTATTATGACTGTATGTATTCCTTGCTCTCGTCTCTGTGCGCAGTGATATAAATAAAGTGTGGACCTACGCAGAACTTGGATAGTGGTCTGTACTAGTGCAAGGTGCATGGTTTCATGCGCAGGAATGAATCAATGGAAACCTTCATTATAGTAGGCATGGAATACTATGTTTGACTACCATTGCTTCGACATATCATTCGTATACCATAAGGTTGATAACCTTGCGGCCAACGACTCCAATGGTTCAATCTCCGGGAAGGTGGATCCTTATGTCATTTTCAAACCGACAAATGCAATCAGCACAACTAGCCAACTGAAGTGGAACTCATATCCTTGATCACGTACTTCACAATAGTATTTCTCAATCTCGTTGACGAGGTAACTCACCCAATTCATCTGCATCCCCTCCATGAATTTTCTTGCGAGGTCCACCACGAACTCGATGACCTGCATGGAGCGATTATTTCTTACAATATTTCCAGCTATGAGTTGGAAATTGAGGAATACTATGCCATCCTAGATAGAGACTACCTTGTAGCATCGCTTTCCCTTCTCAACTTCATCGTATGCCTCCTTTATGCGCTATGCTAGAGAGTGATCCGAGGTCTTCCCTGGGTAGAACTGTTGAGGGTCGGGTCCTTGCATGCTCAATCTTGTAATCAAGTGGATCAGTGCCAGATCCATGGTAATATGCCTATCGAGCCACATGTATCCACCATGATATCATGACAAGAGGAGTTTAACGCAAGCGTTAATCTATTAATGTCAGCCAAAATGAGGAATCTTCATGACATTCAATATCGTGGACTGAGCCATCTCCTTAATCCAAGGCTGGGAGACTATACGAGGATTCTTCCCAATCGTCTTCATCAAATATCTATGGGGCATGAGCATGGCGTGGTTCTTTATATATCTAAGGTTAAATTCATTCTTCAGAGATGGGATCTGTCCCAACTGACTTCCCACTATGTGTATTCCCTTCAGAATGTACGCAGTGATCAATGTGTACTCTAAGTCCCATGGAATGATGTTGTGGTTAATTGCGCTAGCCAAAGGTGGGATATAATTGGGTAAGACCGACGGGATCTGCTTCGCATTAGCCAGGTCATCATGATGCTTACTTCACTTCTCAGTAGTGGGGTTAGTACGACCTGATCGTCATCCAGTTGAAGGGATATCCTGGAGTACCCTAGTTGATGATGCCTAAACACCTTCAAACATATCTTTATCATCGATAAATGTTTTCATAGCCTCTTTGACGGACTTCTCTAACTCAGTGCGCTCGACTGACATTCTCATTGTTAACAAATAAGTCGGGGTAGATGAACAGATAGTGGGGTAGAGAAAAAGACAGTGAGATCTAGGTTCTAAAATCAGAGTTCGACACACAATCAATTCTCATCTAATCACGGTAGGCAAAAAGTGGTCCTGATGCAGCGTCAAACGGGTTAAATAAGCCAGCGTCGTAATGGATTCTTCTAATGGGCAGGACTTCTTCCATCAATGTGAATCTTTCTATTATGGCATGGTCTCAACATCTCAAGCGTGGTCTATTCTCCCATAAATTCATTTTCTATCCATTCTGGAGCATTTTTCTAACAGTTGGGGTGCCTCCAATGGTCATATAGCTTCGCCAAGCCAAAGTCCCATTCTGTGCGGTTCTGTTGTTCTGGCGAGGTTCGAATTTTGAAAAGGTGCCTCTTGCGAAGTATTTTATATAACTTCCTATAGTTTTTCTAACTTGGATTTCTTCTTACTGATCTTCCTTGCCTTATTTCCTATGATCCGAGTCTCTCTAATGGTTTCTGGATTTCTCTTTCCATTCTTATTCTTATCTTCTTCTAGTGTAGTAAAATCAAGGCTCTAGCCTAGACTGCGTTGATGGACCCTACAAACACAAAGTCTATTAACTTTTAATTAAGCGTTAATTTTAGTGGCTTTCTTAAGTCAAAAGGAAAAGAAATGAAACCAATGATTTTCTTTTCAAAGACGAAAGAGAAGAGCATAAGATGAAACTGGAAACAAAATTACTTCTTCTTCAAAAAAGATTTTCCAATTTAAACTCTTTCACCAAACTTTTCATAACTACTTTTCTCAGATATTTGAAAAGAAATACTTGAAACAAGATTTGGCTCGACTATGAGATACTTAATGTCCTAAGCATTCAAGTAAAGAACTTAAGAAAACTTTCTTTTTCCTTGGTAAATGAAACAACTAGCCTAAACTAATTTACCAAACAAAGCAATGAAAGAATTTTTTTATTGTTTCATACTTCAAAAAAGGGGAATATGATGACAAGACAAGACCAAGAAATGAATTTAGGCCCAAACACAGATCGCAGGGAGTCACTGACAATACCAAGAAGACAGATCAAAGCAGACTCACCAACTTGTCTAAAAACCCTATTTTAAAGAAAAAACAAGAAATCTTTGGTCAAAAGAAAGCTAAACTGAATTCAGACCTAGCCTACAAACTGCTATAAAAAATACTGGTACCAGTTCAATAAAACCCCTGAGGAGTGTGACTTCTGACAGGGAAGAGGATGACTACCTCTTATTTTTACAAAAAAATTCTCAACAGGCATGCTACTGACACTTCAACAACTAGCGTATGTACGTGGGTTGTCCAAGGGCAGGGCACGTATGCACGCATGCAAGCCCACTATAGTCCATGTACACCTCTGTAACTCCTCAAAAAATTAAAAAAGAAACAATACAAAAAAGGAAAGGAGTACTGATATGGAAGAACAACATCCCTTAAAGACACAAAATCTTACAGAAACTCAGAAAGCAGTGAATAAACTGATTCAAAGCACCCAAAAAGAAATATCCCCAAAGACCCTAGAGGCATCCCCAGTATGGTCGCCAATTATGCTATACTGGGAAAAATCCTCTATGTACTACAAAAAGGGTCTAAAGTGTAGGCAGAGCTAACCATATAAAGTCTCCTACTTTTTATCACTATCCCAACATTACCCCACAATCATACATAAAAGGCAAGAGAGAGGGATCTGGTAGGCCTACCTTAAAATCTACATCTAGTGTTGATCCCTTTGGACTTGGTTATTTACTAACTGCAAATCTCCTCCCAATCCTGACCTGCATTCATCAAAAGACAAAGAAGAAACTACAAGCATGCATTCTACATATGGATTAGTGGGTTAGACATCATAAACAAGAAATGCAAACAAATCATATAAGTTTACGATGTCATTTGGCGGGACGAAAAAAATACTTCTTTATATTAATCACACGAAAAAATCACTTACAATGTGAGACCAACACTGCTCCTCGAACTTGGTCCTGGGCTCCTCTTCACAATGCACCAACTGCTTCCACAACTTCTTCTCCTCTTTAGTTGTCTCTTAGGGAAACGGTAAGGGATTTGCAATTGGGACAAAGGGGGATTGATAAAATTGGCAGAGTTTCTTTGCTCTCATGCTTCCCCTTGAAATGGGACCCCAACCCCTTCTTTTATAGGCCAAAATGGATAGTAACAGTTGGGGTTATTGGTTATGGGTAGTCAAATGGTTAAGTAATGGCCTGGAAACTAGTATCCTATGCAATTTTCCACATGGCGTGATATTTTGTGAGTGTACATGGGTTGTAGTCGCTTAGCAAGTGTGCGTACGCGGGTAGTAATGGTGCATGGAATGTACACCTTAAAAATGATGGTTTTTAGAAGAGTTTTTCAATAGTGGCTTGGAAAATATAGCAAGTTAGATGGTCTGATGCCAGGGGCAATTTAGGGGTATAACATATGGTAGTAATCCTTTGTTGGGCCATGCACTATTCTTGTGATTTCTTCATTCTCTCAACTGTAGTGAGTGACTTCACTTGCGCTTGAACTGTCAGTGCCTACTATTATGCCTCCTATAGCTGCACTTCCAACTTCCTAAGCTCTGGATATCC
Organism: Picea glauca; assembly: GCA_000966675.3. NCBI lineage: Eukaryota > Viridiplantae > Streptophyta > Pinopsida > Pinales > Pinaceae > Picea > Picea glauca. The sequence goes on along the minus strand of JZKD02S1785918.1, from coordinate 250,092 downwards.
TGTGAGGCGTTCCCAGATTTCCATGCTTCTATCGCTCATTTGTTTGCATTATGGGGTGAGGGATTTGATCCTTTCGACTGTACTCTTAGTGTCTTCCTCCCTCTGATCACACACTTCCTACAGAGTGTTTTGTACTTCTTGTATCTCCAACTCCGTTACCCTTCCTTGAAGTTGTTGGATGGCCTTAGCGAGCTTCATCACTTGAACCTCAACTGCCTCATGTTCCTCCTGTGCGAAACTTGGCACGGAGAGAAGTGATTTTCTCACCATTTATTTTACTGCAGTATTATTTGCGATAATATTGATCCAGGTGGATATCGGTGGCCACCCACCTTTTTCGACTGGCTCAAAATAGTTTTTTGGCAATTTTGGCAATTTACTATTTTTAGCAGTTTTTATCTTCCGGGGCCATTTTGAGGGCCTAAATGAAGGTTTTTTGAGATCGAGGTTCTCAATCATATGCAAAGGAATCATTGAACCCCCAAAATGAATCTCCTTGATGATACCTTTCCAAAGCGCTATCATACGCCTAAAACAGAGATTGTATGAAAAATTTAAGACGTCGGGAAGTTGATGTACTAACTTACCCAAACGGGGCCCACATGAATTTTGGCGCTTCATATCCTAGGGTTAGGTATTTGGATGTCTAGGGTTTTTTTCATTCTTTCTTATTGTAAAAGGCCTTCATATCCTCATTGTAATCAACTTCTTGCGAATGTGAGTAGTCATCACATCTCTTCTCAGAGATAAGTTGCCACCATTCTAGCGACTCTTTCACTCTGTATTTTTATAGCCTCTGTACATTTCTTTCATTAATAGAGATCATGTATTACTGTAGCTCTGTGTTTATGGTTGTATTAGCGATAAAAAAATGCACTGGCATTTTTGAAAGAATGATGCCTAATATTGTAGAGAATATTTGACTAGATTCAAGGGATCCAAATGCAGATTTGAAAGCACCATTGGAAAGCCTAGGATTTGTAGATGTCGATCGACTATTCAAGCATGCAAAATGGACTCTCCATGACTGAGAAATTTGATTTAAAAAAAATCTACGCTTTCACCAGCTAACCCGTCTTGAATTTTGCTAGTTAGCTGGTGAAAGCTCCGCCTTTCACCAGCTAAGGAGTGGATTTTCAGGTAAATTAGCTGGTGAAATCCTGTCACGGCCAGAAAAACCGAATTCTTGCCCAGATCGGGATTTTTTGAGTTTAAATGGTTTGAAACCACTTCAAATGGACAAGTGTTGAATTATCAAGTCTAATTCAAAGGTTAGTTTTGAGGGATAAGGTCAAAAAGAGGTTTTTCAACTACATTTGACATCTTTTTCAAAGGCAGAATATCGGGGTTTTTTCACACATCATCCAATTCAAATTTTATCTTTGGAGGACCAAATCAAACAGCCTTGGGAGGCTAAAACTGCACTTCATCAGCAATCTACTATTCTTAGAGATCATTGAATAGGACCTTTTCCTATTTTGTTTTGATTTTCCATTTTTAGTATTCTAGATCCATTTTTATAGGATCTCATCCTACACTTGTTGTATCTGTTTTGATTTGACTATTTTTAGTAAATTTGATCCATCTTTCAAGGATCTAGATTTCATCTTGTAAGGTTATAAAGCCAAAGACATTTGGAGCACTATGGGGGAAATCTAGGAGACATTTTTTGGCTATTGTACTAGACTCTTTATTCATAATAGAATCACAATCCTCTTTTGCTTTCAATGACAGATTTTCTCATATTTTCATCATTCTGTACTTTATTTTAGTTTAGCTCAGCTTCTAAGAACTGTTATCTTCTTATTAAGATCATGAACTTGAACTAAAGGTTTTATTTCTATCTTGTATGACCCTGCACATTATTGTATTTGGTTATCTAGACTAGTATTCTTCATCTCCTATTCAAACTTTGTTGTCTGATCATTGAGTTCTAAAAGCATTGTCTTATTCAAATGTATGAAGTGGTCCTTTTCATTAGCTATTGAGTTATCCTATTGTTCCAAGCATACAAAATCTACCATATTCTTAAGTTACCAAGAATTCTTAGCCTACAAACCTAAGGAGTTTCTTGGAGTGATAACAAATTGGCGTCGTTGCCGGGGAGAAGAGATTGAAGCTCAGCTTCCCTGGGAAATGACATTAGATCCAACTTTGATAATAGACAAAGCCTAGACATCATTTGGTTGTAATCATCTATCTGGCAACTCCATGAAGGACAAATTCAGTGGTGACTCCATTGTTCAGAAAATTGTTGATGACTCCACTGGGTATGACATGAATAGGATCTTAGCAAAAAGATATGCATTCTATGATTTTTCAAGTGTTTATGGTTTCCCTAATTCGTTGCCTAGTAGAGATGAATGGGAAAACAGTCTTCCCAGATTTCGAGGAGAACAGTGGGAATTTCCAGCTGAACATTTGCTGGAATTTTATGATTACATACATCGATCGCAAGTTGTACCTGAGGATGTTCAGATCTGGCTATTTTGTTTTTCATTAGAAGGGATTGCTCGTGATTGGTACCGGTCTCTGCCTATTACTAGTATCAGCTCTTTAGCTGATTTTCATGTTGCCTTCCATGTGTTTTGTAAAGGCATATTTTCAGATGACTTTCTATTTCTCGAATGTTGTCATGAGTTCAATTTTCTATATAAAGATCCCAACATTCATGAAGACTTTGCTGCAACAGAAGATACTCTTCATCATGATCAAGAAATAAATGATCCACACTATGATAACCTTAGTGATGCTTTTGACATTGTATCAAATACATCTACTATTTTAGGTTGTCATGAAAATCGAATTATCCCCTTTGAAGACTTGAAAGGTGATGAGCAGATTGACAAATCAACAAGTGAAATTATTGAATCTGCAGTAGATGATGAAGGCAACCCTCAATTTTCAGTTCTATAGACAAAGGGGAATTGCAGCAGATACAAAGAAGGAGATAGTGTGCTAAAAAGTTCAGATCAGCAGTTGAGCTTGTATTCTTCCTTGACAGAAGAAGAACAATTTTCATGCATCATTGAGACCAATGCTGGCAATCAGCGGTTGCAACACAGTCAATTCGAACAGCAGCTCAAAGAGGTATTCTTTAATTATTTTGAAGACCCTATTGTTGATCATTTGGATTCTATAAGCTGTTGATTAAGCTTGGTTGTCATTGATGTCAACCCTTGAAGAAAGACCCATAGCACAAAGTTTTGGGAAATGGACCCAATAGTGTTTGATGTAAATATGATTTATTATTGTCTTATCATGATTGATA